>APFE030438860.1:125657-142501 GCA_000404065.3 Pinus taeda
TTTTTTGTTATATTTATGTTAAAAATGGTTATTTTTATGTCCATTGTTAAAAAATGTTGTTTTTTAGAAACAATTATTCCATGTGGATTGAAAAATTAATTAAGGATGTATAAATATGTAGATTATCTAAAATTCAAACTATCGACTTTCTAATTTAAAAACGCAAAACAATAAAAACCCCCCTAAAAAAAAAAAATTAAGATAGAGAACAAGAAAATATGAATAAGATGACGACTTCAAAAACTATCAAATTTAGAAAATAATTTTTCACATTTCACACACTAGAAAATTAAAAGTCAAAAAATAGGTCTTTTAAAAAAAAGGTGTGATGTAGAATACTCACTTTTTAAAATCAGCATGAAAATCACTACCATTCTAAAACTTGATTTCATCCTTGAACATGAAAAAAAATTAAAGTTCCAAAAACCATGTTCTAAAAAAAACATGTGTATTCTGCATCACCACTTTTGAAAATCGGGTCATTTTTTTGCTATCTCTACAAAACGGGTAACAGTATCGGTTCCCGTTTCAAATTTTACATTGTTCACTTTGGAGCACGATATTTACATTGGCGTCTGCCTCCTGCGGCTCAGACCTCATCACTTGCAGGTTTTGAGTCGAGGGAGGCTGGAGTGCTCCTTTATTGTGCAACCTCTCTATCAGTGCGGGAGAGTTCTCCATCTCATGATCGAACTACATACAGTATAATCATGATGGTATCGTTGGATTTATACAATCATGTGCATAATGCCCTAGACCTCCGCACTTGTAACATATCAACGATTTGCGACCTATTCCTGGTCCCATTCGACCTCGGCCTCGTCCGCATCCCTGAAATCTAGTGCGCACCATTCCTGCATTTTGATCAAGGGCCTGTGTTTCAGCCTGAGCTCTATAGGTAGGAGTCTGATCCATCATCAGTTCATAACATCTATAGGTGCGCTCATCATGTCCTACTGACCTACAGAAATTACAAAACAACTGCTGGGAATTCTACGTATACTTTTGTAATAGATGGTAGTTATACATAGCATGCTTCCCTCCTATTTGACAAATTGCGCACCACAATGTAGGTGCTCGCTTGGTCCTACTTGTGCCTTTGGTCTCAATGGCGTCGGTCCTCCTCCTGCGAGGTAATTCATGAACACCAGGAAGTGGTCATTGTCATTCCCCTAGCCCTCGCATTTTACGCAACATACTTTGTCGCACACTTCTGGACAAGCCCTTGTCACACACTTCTGGACAAGCTGTCCTGTCTTGTTTCAAACTCTGCATCTCAAGGCACAAGTTTTTCAACTGTGCATGAATTTGCTAGACTCCCAGGTTAGGATCTTGTATTGGAGTCTCGTGCAATCTCATTATGACCTCCAAAGCTTCAACCTGAGTGGTTAACCTTTTGTAAGTTTTAACCCTGTACATAAATTACCTGCATACGAATTCTAAAAAGAAGGAAAAAATAAAAATGCGAGAGCATAACACATAAAACACATATACACAGAGATTTCCCACTGGATCCCAAAACCTGGACTACTAGCTTGATTTTTCATTATTGTTCCTTTCAATGTTACAATACATATTTATACATGTCGAAGCATCCAAAACCATGGATCGAAAACCATAGGTAGGTACACCCCACCTAATATAGGGTCCAACCGAACAATCCAATAACACAATCCAACAATCTCCCACTTGTTGTTTTCTTTCCACAGGGGGCCACAGTAGAGCTTAGTCATTTTTTCAGCCCTGAAACGCCCATTGTTTCTCTACACCAAGAGAACTTCTTAGAGCTCATAGAATTTGTCAATGCATCTGCAGTATTCTTTAAAGTGTCCACCTTTACCAGAAACACCTTTTTTTCTTCTATCATATCCCTCACAAAGTGATACTAAACATCAATGTGCTTTGCATTTGAATGATAAACAGGGTTCTTTGCTAAGAAAATTTCACTTTGGTTGTCACAATCTATCCTTATAGCTCCCTGTACTAACCCCATACTCGAACACAATCTTTGCAACCAAACTACTTCCTTGCTTGCATGAGTAGCTGCCATGTATTCTACCTCTGCAGTTGATAGTGCCACTACAGATTGTTTCTTACTCATCCAAATGACTGCACCTCGAAATAGGTTAAACACATACCCACTTGTAGATCTTCTTTGATCAAGATCACCAGCCCAGTCTGCATCAACAAGGCCATGAATATCCAACACTCTGTCCAATCCTCGTCTTCATTGGTAGCACAAACCATAATCACTAGTGCCACGCAAATTCTTGAAAACCCCCTTCACTGTTGTCCAGTGCTCCTTCCCTAGTTTTGACGTAAACCTGCTCAATACTCTCACTGCATGTGTAATGTTTGGTCTAGTACAGACCATTGCATACATCAAGCTACCGACTGCACTTGCATATGGAACACAGGACATGTCCTCTTCCTCTTCTTGTGTCTTGGGACACTGTTCATTAGATAACCTCACACCTACAGGAATAGGAACCTTCACCGGTTTATTATCCTACATATTAAACCTCCGCAGTATTGTCTCGACATACTTCCTGTGGTTTAACGAGAGCTTCCTTTTTGCCCGATCTCTTTTAATTTCCATGCCCAATATATAGTTTGCAGCACTGAGATCTTTCATGTCGAATTTGGAGGAGAATTGGGTCTTCAAATCCTGGATAATTTCTTTGTCATTTCCAACCAGCAACATATCATCCACATACAAGACTAGATAAATATGATGATCACCAATTAATTTAGAATACACACAATGATCTGCTTTGCTTCTGGTGAAGCCAAGTCCCCGTATGAATGTATCAAATTTCTGATACCACATCCTTGGTGACTGTTTTAACCCATACAGAGACTTCTTTAACTTGCATACTAGTTCTTTCTTACCCTTCACCGCAAAGCATTTAGGTTGCTTCATGTACATTTCCTCTTCCAAATCCCCGTGAAGAAATGTTGTCTTCACATCCATCTGTTCTACCTCAAAATCAAAAGTAACAACAATAGATAAAAGTAATCTAATAGAAGTTACCTTGGCAACAGGAGAAAAATATTACCAAAATCAATTCCCGGCACCTGGGAATAACCTATTGATACCAATTGAGCTTTGTATTTCTCCACCTTCCCTTCTGCATTTGTCTTCTTCTTGAACACACATTTGCTGCCAATGGGTTTCCTTCCAGCCGGCAACTCCACCAGATCCCAAGCTTCATTTTTGTGCAGATATTCCATTTCATCAACCACGGCCTCTTTCCAGAGTTTTCCATCCTCTGAATCCACTACTTCCTTCAGAGTTCTGGGATCATCATCAGTGACAGACAAAGCAAAATTTGAATAGAAAGTAGATGGACTACACCTTTCTGGCTGCCTTCTTTCTGGAACTGATCTTCTAACATCTGGAGTTTGTGGCTCTTCATCTTTTGATTCCTCCTCTGCTACAGAGTCTGATTCTTCCTCTAGTTCAAACTCTATCTTCACAGGTTCCTTTGGTTGGACTTCATGTTTAATAACATATTTCACCTCTCTGAACACCACATCTCGACTGTACACAACCTTCTGTGTGACTGGGTTCCAAAGCTTATAACCCTTTAAACCATCCTTATACCCAATAAAAATGCACTTTTTAGATTTACTATCCAACTTGGTTCGTTTCTCCTTTGGAACATGTACATATGCATCACATCCAAATACCCTCAGATGTGAAAGAGAGGGTTTCTTACCAGTCCATACTTCTTGTGGAGTCTTATCCGCCAATGCTGATGAAGGTGACCTATTGACCAAGTAACATGCAGTATCCACCGCCTCTGCCCAGAATTCCTGTCCTAACCCGGCACCACTGAGCATGCTTCTTGCCCTTTCCATCAACGTCTTGTCCATTCTTTCTGCGACTCCATTTTGCTGAGGTGTATATGGAGTAGTCTTCTACCGTGCTATACCACACTTCTTACAAATTCTTCAAATTCCTTGCTGCAGAATTCTCCACCGTTATCTGTCCTCAGCACCTTTATCTTCTTCTCTGTCTGATTGTCCACCAGAGAGCCTTAAATTCTTTAAACCTGTCAAGACTTCAGATTTCTTCTTAAGGAAATATATCCATGTATTCCTTGAGAAGTCATCTATAAATGATACATAGTACACAGACTTACCCAGTGATGGAACTTTCACAGGTCCAAACACATCACTGTGCACAAGCTCTAATATCTGTTTCGTCCTCTTACCACCAGAGGGGAAACTCACCCGATCCTACTTCCCATATAAAAAATTTTCACAGAAATCAAAATCCAGAGAGCTATTACTCATACCTTCTACCATACCTTTACCATGAAGTATTCAAAGGCCCGTCTCTCCAATATGTCCAAGCCTTTGATGCCACAGCATGGTCTTCTCTCCAGAGACCACTAGATTTTCTGCTCCACTTTTAGGAACCATAGAACTGTTGCACCCATTAACAACTGTGCTACCTTTCCACTTGTACAAAGTTCCAATCCGAACTCCCCACATCAATACCAGTGCTCCCTGAACCATCTTATAGGTATCCTTCTCGAACACTATTTTTACACCTGCATCATCCAAATTGCTTACAGAAATCAGATTTCTGGCCAATGTAAGAATATTCAAAACACCCAGAAGTGTTCTAACCCTTCCACCTTGTAACTTCAACTTTACTTTTCCATGACAAACAATTCTAGCCTTCCTATCATCCCCTAAGAAGACATCACAAACATCGTATTTCTCATACTTGCAGAACCACTCTATACGCGGAGTGAAGTGAAAGGATGCACCTGAGTCAATCAACCATGCCTCATGATCTACATGTGTACTTGAAGAAGCCATGTACACATCCCCACCTTCCTCTGAGGTGGTTTTTGCCTCTGTAGAAGGAGCATCATCAGATCCCTTTCCTTTATCAGGAGCTTTATATTTACAGTCCCTTTTATAGTGCCCTTCCTTTTTGCATTTCCAGCACACCACTTTTACAGGTTTTCCTGGAGATTTAGATCTCCCTCTAGATTTAGATCTCCCACTCGATGACTTATTTTTGTTTCTATTCTAGGATAGTCCTTGTACAGACAAGGCATCACCATTCTGGCTCTCCATATTTTTCCGTCTCATCTACTCTGTCAGTAAGGATGAGACTATTTCATCAAACTGCAAGGCAGTTGCATTGCTACCTATTGCAATAAATAGACTATCCCATGAATCTGGTAGAGAACACAACAAACTGATGCACTTATCTTCATATGAAATTTTCATATCAATAGATGCTAACTGATTTACCACAATATTAAATGCATTCAAATGCTCTGTCACTGAGTCTCCATCTTTCATCCTCAGGTTATACAACTTTTTCCGCAAAAACAGTTTATTCACCAGAGACTTAAATTGGTACAAAGTCCCTAAATTGCCCCACAAAGCCTTCGTTGTAGCCTCCCTTAATACATTCAACAATACCGAATCTGAGACACCCAATCGTATTGTGCTCTTGGCCTTCCGATCCAACTTCTTCCATTCTTCATCAGAAACTCCCATTGGTTTAGTACCCGGATCTACTGTGATCCACTGATCTTTCTCCAACAACATACCCTCCATCTTGAGTTTCCACAACTCAAAACTTTGATCATTAAATTTCTCGATCTCTATCTTTCCACTGCTCGCCATGTTCTTTCACCACCAGAATCGATCTTGTATATCTCCCACTGAACAGGGTCTACCACAGGCCTGAGAGAAACCCCTCAGCAACAAAGGCATCCCCTTGAAGCCAGAACAACTCTGATACCAAATGTAGGTTTTAACCTCATACAGAAATTACCTGCATATGAATTCTAAAACACAGAAAATAAACAACGCGAGAGCATAACACATAAAACACATATACACAGAGATTTTCCCCTTGATCCAAAAACCAGGACTAACAACTTGATTTTTCATTATGTTCCTTTTAATGTTACAATACATATTTATACATGCTGAAGCATCCAATACCATGGACTGAAAACCATCGTGTCCAAAACCATGAACCGAAAACCATCGCGTCCAAAACCAGGTGTGAAAAATCATGCACAAAACCATAGGTAGGTCTGCCCAACCTAACATAGGGTTGAAAACCAAAATTTTCCGGGGCGCTGCCTCGGACCCTATAGAGTCGGGTTACCTGCACCCCTCAAACCCCCTATGACTCCCCCCGGTACACAATTGACGCAACAAGGTGGGGCTTTGCCCCCATCCTAACCCCCCAGTTAACTACATGGGATAGTCGTGGAAAGAATATAACACAACCCAACAAGTGGGTCAAATTTGTCTTTCACATCATAAAAAGGGTTTGAGAGTTTTGTGGAGATTGAAAATAGTTCTAATTGTTATTATGGTTGAGACATTATCAATTTTGTTAGTGACCCCTTTAATGTAGGCGAAATACATGTAGATATTAGAAGATAAAAGATTTGAGTGAGGTCCAGTCCCTAGATGTAGAGCTTTGTGGAGTGATATATTCATCTAGATGTTAAAGTAACCATTGGTTTGGAGAGATTTTTTGAGGTGAGTTTTTCTTATTCAAGGTGGCTTATGTAGGAAATTATCAAATCCCTAGAGATTAAGGTTTTCAAGACCACTAATTTTGGTGTTAGTGATGGTAGGATTGGGCATGGTTTTTTTTTTTTCATATTACTTTTCTTCCTAATAACTTGATGAGATGATAAATTGTCAAATTCTTTTGGTATGAGAACATCAAGGAAGGAGAGGGTATTGACATGGTGAATCTCAAAATTCATTTGGATGCTAAAAGAAATACTATTGAGATGAGTAATAAATAGTAAAAGGTAAGGACCATAAGGCCAACTAATGAAAGTAACATCCATACACTTATACTAATGACAAAAGTTAAGGTTAATCTTGAGTAATATATTGGAAGAAATGAACAAATTGTGCATTGATTCAACCAAATTATATATAATAACATAAAATTAATTAAAAGAAACCAAAACTCTTCTCAATTCATAAAAGATAACATAAGCTTATTTATAAATCAAATATGAAGATCCAAACTCTAAATCATACTTTAATGACCATGGTCTCTTTCCCACAAAATGTTTTGAAAAAAATAGATTACCTAAACAATCTTTTATATAAAACATGGGATTTTTTTTTTAACCAAAGGAAATTAAAAAATAGGGGCTAAACTCACTCAGAGTTAAAATAAAAATCCATTGCCACTTTTTTTGGAGTCTATGCTATGTTATCTTGACATGAACTTGGGAGAATATTTTTAGGGGCATCTTGGTATCCTACAAATATATAAATGTAAGGATAAGTTATAGTTGTCCTCTATAAGGTCGATGACCTAAACAAACCAAGAGTTAGTGTGCACTACTATATTTAATTATCCCCTTACCAACTCTATTTGCTATAAATTAGCTTGATATATATAATAATGTAGTCATTAATAATTTTGAAAGTCTTTATTATTCTACCACCATATTAGTATACGCAACAAAAATAGAGTGCCTCCTTCTTTTCCTTCATAATGTAGGGTAACATCCCTAAAGTCCATGATCACATGTTACACTCTACAAAGTGGAGTCTTTTGTCCAAGATAATAATAATTTCTTCTATGATGGTGCATATTTATATCTAAGCTCCTAGGATATTCTTTTCTATTTGCCTCTGCATGCCGATGAAGATTATGCAAATCATCCATATGCAAAAATTAATGTTTGTTCATTTTCTTAGTATATTGTAAGTAGATGAATAATTAAGTGTCATTAAAATTAGCTCAATCTTGAAGATGGTTATTTTATACTAACTCCCATGATTTAGAAAATTTTTGTTGAAACTCCTAAACTTTCTTATATTTATTGTCATACAATCCAATACAAACCTTTTAATAACAACAAATGTGTAACTTTATATCTAGAGCTAGTTTTGAAGCTTTTAAAAATTGCTTCCATGACCTTATTCTCCATCCTCAAGAATAATTTTTGTGTTAGTCCATTTTATAATTGTAGATTACATATGGGAGATTCCATCCTTCATTTTTGTATATGATTTTCCTTTTGTCGAAATTCTACTCCAAGTTGTTTCTACTAAATTTAAAGATCTAATAAAGTTGGCTTCATTTTTTCTTTTTACCCTCTCAAATATTTATTCACTTCCTTTATTTGTAAACATCATGTTTGTATTTGAGCCCTCTCTACCATCCTAGCAATTATATTTTCCAACGATCCATAGATATGCTTGCTTATGCTGGTAGAAATACATAATATGTAGACATTGCAAACAATTTCTACATATTTTCCTAGAGTGCGTGATTCTCCCTTACCTAGACTATTGCATTCTTCCACGTAGCTACAAAGGCATGAAAGATTCATTGTTGACATTATTAAGCCCCATTATCTTCATAGAAATGGTTATTCCTATATGGTTTGTGGCGAGATGTTGTAGTCTTCTAGCATTTAATATCTTACGAGCTTCTCAATTGCTTTAGGCTCCAAGTTATGTGTGATTGTAACTCCTTCTTGTTAAGTGCCATTACAAGGATGCGTGAATGCAACAAATTTTGATCCTTTGGATACTCACTTGCTAAACAACTATTACAAATTGAAAATAATGTGCCAAAGGCCATTTTAATCAAGTGAAGTTATTATAAAGAAGTTTTACATCTATTGTTTTTCACATATCTACAGGAAGTTGAATGGTCAGACAAATGGCTCAAAGTGGTTTAAGGCCACTATTTCTAAAGCTTGAAAATGAGAAAGGTGTACATTTTTAGCTTATTAGACTTTTAGAGTTATAATATTATTGAAGCATAAGTTATTTGGGATTTCAAACCATCAATCAAGATTAGAGAAATTTGAAAAAATAACTTTGGAAAGAATTTGATAGAAACACTATCAACCTATTAGAGAAATGAGCGGGTCCCACATGAACTATTAAGGTGTTAGGAAACTTAAGGCATCATCCTAGTTATAAATTCTTCCAAAATAATGTTGAAAATGTCTTGATGGATCTTGTATTTGATTCATTCAAAGGTGGGACCCAAGGCCCTCTAATTAAGTCTGGTAGAAATTGGGTGAATTCCTTCAAAATATACAATTGAAGTTGGATCTATGACAATATCCTTGTATTAAATTTAATCAGCAAGTTACAACCATTTGAGAGATTTTTTAGGTGGCCTCAACTTGCCCTGCGGGAAACCAAGTTTGTTGGCCACCTAACAACATGGAATGCCATCCAAAATTGAAATAGTTTGATCCTTCCTATTCAAGCTATGTAAGACTTTATGTCCATATCTATTTTCCTATTTAAATGCAAACTAACATAACTTTAATTACAATTAAAAGTAAATGTTATCCACATCAAAAACTAATACAAGAGACCTTGGTTCACTGATTTGCATCCTCTTCCGAGGCAGAATCCACTGGTGCTGGGTCTTTTACATTTGACCTCGGAAGCTCATCTGCTGACAAGATTAAAGGCATATGTTTCTCAATTTGTTGGAGGCGACCATCTTGCTTCTGCAACTGAAACATGATTTTCTAAAATCCCTTTTGTAGTTTGTGATGTATGCACTGCGGCGGCAATGTTCAAGGCAATTTGTTCCAGGGCCTTTCCCGTAATTCCTTTCATTGACCAGTAAAGGAAGAGGGTGTGTTTGAACTTGTTTATTTTGCGTGTGTGTGACCGAGATTCGGTACTAAGACTCACCAATCCTTAGTGTCAATTTCCATGGAGCCTGCCTGTTGATTAAGGTCAGCCTCCCTTTTTTATATGAGTTACCGGATTTCCTCGTCGATTCTCTCGTGGTATGTTTCCATCACTTCATTGAAAATGTTCACTGTCAGCTTGTGACCTCTTGGCTTGCCTCCCAGATTACGGGATTCCCCTTCCTCATATTTTCCTCTGGCTTTTCTACCTTTGCCTTGGCCGCAAGAAGATGGGTTGTATGTGCTTGTCGCTGCCTGGACCATCTTTAATAACCCTCGATAATATACTCTGTGGTAGTGGAAGAATTTTTACGGGTTGAGCCACCTGCTTGCAGGCTTCCCAAGACTCGTTCCTTGCAATTTACCTGTACACAGTGCACCTGACATGCATAAAAACTGGCCGAGCTGTTCACCATCCAAATTAGGTTCAAAACAATTTGTAATTTGATTTGTAGAAACAACACTAACAAATTCAAACACTTCACTATTATTTCCAGGCTCTTGGCCCCATACATTACCCCTCCAACACAAGAAATTACTCAGCTCTCCCTTAGCCCTACTTCGCTCAGGCTCCCAATGTCCATTAGGCGTGTTCGCTATCAGGTCTACCTCACTCTGTTGCAGAGTCGAGGCCACCATATCCCCCATTTGATCCATCACAATGATGTTTATGTCCCTTCGGATTTCAACCACAACCCAAGGCCTATCGGCCCAAAGTTCAACGAGCCTTAAAATTGCAATTCCCCCACCCTGCTACCCTCTCTAGCTAGCCTCCTAGCATGTATGGTGAGGAGAATCCCTCAGTGGGAAAGCCAAATGCCAAAAAGCAGGGAAATGGTGGCATCTCCAGGCCAATTTCTGCTACAGACCCCCAGACTCAACATTAAACAAAACAAATCAGGAACCAGACTTACAAAACCCTGCTAACTGATACCATGCCAACCCAGACCATAAACCCCGAAGACTTCCAGCATTGCAACAAACAACATACCAATGGGAAAAATAACATACCAATTCACCCTCATTATGGCGGCCTGGATGTGAGCTTGGTCTGTCCGCCCACCTTTATTTCGATGCCATCCTCTGTGGAAATCTCCTTGCTTATTCCAATTACCGCCCTACATGCAAACCTTCAAAACCTCACTGCCATAATGGAGACGAACACCGATCCTATCGCCACCCTCCCAGCTATAACTCTCACAACTGTCCAACTTGACCCCTCCAGCCTTGCCCCGCATGTAGAAGGTGGTGGGTTGACACTTCGAGACTCTCACAATTAAATTCCTTGATTTCATCGATTACCAAATACACACCCTAATCGGGGGAACATGTATTTAAATACTGTTTTCTATAAAGGTTAACTTTAAGATCTAACATTGATATCAAGTATATATTTTCCCTTTCCTAATATATGTTTATATCCTAAGGCCATTCATATACTGGTGTTGAAACATATATTATAGAATTGTTTGTATTGGTCTGCGTTTAATGACAAAGATGGTCACCATGAAAAAGATGGTCGAAGGCAACATTTACAATATCTTATAAGTAAATTTGAATTACAGAACCCATAGAATTTTATTACTATTTAATTATTAAATGAAAGATCTTAAATCCATATCATTTACTAAGAATTTTAAAAAATATATTAATATATTTATCTATTTATAATATAAAAGATTTAATGCTATATCACAAAATTTATATCATTTATTATACACTAGGTTGTCACTAGTGGTGTTGGCGAAACTCAAACTATGTAAAACCATGAGAAATATACCGATGTCTACGTCGCTTCTGGGAAAGGCATGGCAAATTTAATAATGACGCACTATATGCTATAGTTTCAGGACTACCCTTCCCATTGCCTGAATTATTGGATGGTTGGAAAAACAAAGCCATAGGAAACTTGCAAGTTGTATGGTAAAGAACAATTGTTGTTGCAACATACATAAATTTTACAACAACTTAGGAGATTGATCACTTCACCTTGCCCATACTACTGACTGACCATATGACTCAGTAAAGGCTTCGCCCATAAGGCACAATGCTTATGAAAAATTAGTTGAAAGAGCTCCTAAGCCCCCCTTACAAACCAAATGGTTGGTGGACCCGTGTCTAGGAGTCTACCAAAAAACAACTTATACCTACATCCATCTACAGGAGTCAAGGAAACATAGTCGGCAAGTGATTTTACTGAATTGAATCCATGTGAACATGATGATGATTGACCGAGAGAACTCATAAATTTCTAGTCGACAATGAGAATACATATTCTTAATCGTCGTATGTAGCAAGGTATTTTGAACCAGAGATTATATTGTCGTATTACTGACATTATTTTCACTAAGGAAAACATAAGCACGAGGCTGACGTATTGCCTCGGGTCCTGTAGCCTTGGTGGGGGCGGTGGAATTATGTTAACCCAGGAAAACTTGCATAGAACAAAGTTTAACTATGGAAAAAAACTTGCAGTACGGTTGAAAATAATGCTCCAATGCGGTTACTAGATATCATTGCCTAAGGGTAGTGACATATTAATAGTTAGAATGAAAAAAAAGCAACATCATAAAAAATAAATGAAATAACCTAAAGCAATAAAAAAAAATGCACACACACACACACATATATCTCGTAAGAATTAGTTCTTTTTTGTTTCTTTGATTTGTTATATCATTATTTTGTCTTTTCATATATAAAAAAATGTGATTATTAACATATTATAAAAATAAATAGATAATCGAAACTTTATTTACTTACAAAATATATGAAGGAATCAACTGTAGATACACTTAGAAACCATATAGTATACTTCTAATTTGAGGTTCTCCCTTTTATGCGGGGTGAGACCTCCCTTTCATGGTTGAAGGTTTCCCTCTTCAAAACATCAAGAGCACTTCCTCTAGTAGAAGGCCTGAACTTCATGCCAGACTTGGAAGAGTTCTTGGAACTACATTAAGCGTTCCAGTGTTGGTGGTCATACTTAAACCACCTCCCTTACCAACATTTCAGAGAGCACATTCAACCTTGTGTTGCCATGCATTTTTGCACGTTTAGTATTACAGCTCTCTTGTTGGACTCATACATAACCCTTCGGATTAAGGGGGCGAGTGTTGGACACCTAATCCTCTAAGGGTTGGTGTGGACGCTGAATAGACTAAGGAAGTCCAAGAGACCTTGGAATACGAAACCAAAGGTCATATGAATGTACTATAAATGTATATCATTGGTTAATAATAGACTCTCTCATGCTTATTATTCGTGTTCTGTTGCTGCCATGTATGTGTTTAACAAAGACTAATGCAATAAAGAAAGAAGACAGAAAACAAACTAAAGACGAAAATCATGGGTCACAAAGCAAGATTGAAGTAAACCAAGTTAATAAATCGAAAGAAAGAACTAATGTATTTCGAAGAGCTCATAGAGGTTAACGCAGTAGGTGATGCATCTAAATGACAAGCAGATGAAGCAGAACAATTCGAAAATGAATGGATCGGGATAAACCTGGTAACACTTCCAGAATATACTGGTAAAAATTTTGAGTTTTGGGTTGTCAAAATGAAAACTTTTCTTAATGTAAAGAATTGATTGAGTAGCAGTTTAATAACCCATATGATGAAGAAATCTAAGCACTCAGATGCATTCCACTAACACTATAAAATGGAATACAATTAAAGTTGGAAAAAGTATGGAGCTATCAAAGGTATCAAATTAATTCATTACGGAAGATATCCTTTTAATGAAGAATCAAGTTCAAGTTATCAAGGAAAACTCTCCTCACCCATTTTTATGTCTTGATTGTTGGTATAGGAGTATGTTAGTTTGTTTTTTCCTTAACTATGTTAGAGGAATTTGTAGACAATTTCTATAAAAGCGTGCGAAGTTAATAAAGGAAAATTATTATAGATGGTCTAGATTTTGTGCTTTTGGCTAGCAATTGTGTAAAATGTTTGGTCATGCTTGTCAAAAGAGAAATAATGCAGAGTTGGAAAACATATCATTCCGGGCAGATAAAGACACATTTGTTATGGAAAATTATGCTCTCATCTTCTTGGGAAAAGCAACTCAAAATAGAAAATAACATGTTTAATTTCATGGAAAAGCAACTCAAAATAGAAAATAACATGTTTAATTTCATTAGTTCGTTAAAAATTGTATACAAATGAGGCAATCATACATCAATATATAAGACATGGTACCGCCTATCATAGGAAAATGTTTCTCGCCTTTGTAAGAAGCATGTTTAGCTTTATGCGGGGTATTTATCACGGCAAAGAACAAAATAGATTTTCTCTTGACATTGATTTGGATGCTCCAAAATAAAACTACCATTTCAGAGAGAGCAGTGTTTAGGTCATTTTAAATTACATACATTAAATAAATAAGAAGTTAATCCTACAACACCAAGTCTTTACTCATAGTTTCACATATCAATGAAGGAAATTACTGCATATTTATATACAAAATTGGAAAGCGGTTTCATATAAAAAAATTCCTACTCCGCAAGAGTTGATGCTAACATTAATGTTAAACCAAGCTGAAATCTAGAAATTGTCATAAATATCAACATAACTACGGTGAAGCAACCATCATAGGAATTTATTTTCTAAGAAACTAGGTACACCTCTATATGGTTTTTCCTCTTCATGGCATACAAGAATTCATGCATCCAAAGCAATCCATGATAGGTGGCCACCCATAATCACGATGACATTAATAAGCATATCTAAAAGGCTTTGCTAAATGATTTAACAACTATTAAAGGTTGCAAAGCTATTGTAGCTCGTTCTAGTTCATAAATGCACCGTGAAGAAATGACAATTATGTGTTTATGAAGCTATTTCAATGGATCTTCCTAAAGGAATACATTAATGTAAATAGATGGCATTAGTCTATGCATTGAGGTTCCATATAAGATGACAAAGAAACTAATAAAAGATGTCAATTTAAATCTCAATATATTTCATTTCTTACAAAGGAAAGAGTTCAAAATATATCTGGATGGTAAGAAGGTTCAATTTTCACTCAATTGATGACCACTCATCATCATCATGTGTCATTTCACACTTTGGCCTCTTACATTATAATTGAGCCTAGGTACTTGAGGTAAAGAAGCCTACACTAGTTTGTGTCTAGATCAAAGAGGTCTTGCTTCACAATAATAAAATTTGTGATTTAGTATGAAATATTCTCATGGCCAGCCCATTCTTGACATACCCAGATATCATTATGGCCAGCCCATTCTGGACATACCCAGATATCATTATGTTCCATGAAACCACATTCTTGTTTGAAATTTTGTCAAACCAACGTTGTGCAAACTCTATACTCCCACATTTGGCATACATGTCCATAAGATAATTCTCCACAGAAATGTCCGACTAAGGGCCTCTTTGTTTTATGTGAACATTTGAGGGTTTCTTCCACGCTCGTTTCAAGACCACGCAGAAACGACTCTTGAAAAAGAGGAATTTTGACATGGAACGATTTAGTACTCATTTTGATTATCAATCACCTTCCACGAAGGAGAGCCTTAGGGAATCCTACATAGTAAGCCATAAACCAGCATTTTTACATAGAACTTGGGGAGTCTGCAATTCTCAATGTGGATTTAGTTTTTCATTTATGTTTTTCAGGCCAAGTTTTATCCGAGTATCTTTTCTCAACTTCCTCTCTTCAGGTAAGAGGCTACATCACATCCTGTGATTTTATGCTCCGTAATTTCCTTTTTTTTAATGGCTTGTTTGCAGCGTTCAAACACTTGATTTAGACTTTCTATTTTTTAAACTCTTTTGAATGGTTTGTAAATATCTTTTATCATCTTCACTTATATTTTAATGATCTGATTCCTTTTTCAATGTAGTGGCTATTGACGGGTTTTGACTTTGGCTTTGGTTTTTCATATCAGATACTATATCAGGTATTCCAGTGATCTCAGTGATCTCAGACCTTCAAGATTCAGGGTTTCCAGTTTGACACGAGCATTTTTGTTGAGAAAATTAAGATGTTCAAGATATGAAAGATCTGTCAATGTGTTTAATTCTAAGCAAAATTCCATGCATAGTTTTTCTAGTGATCTCAGGCCTTCAGGATTCACGGTTTCCTGTTTGATGCACCCATTTATGTTGAGATATTTAAGATGTTAGAGATTTGAAATGTCTGTCAATGTCTTTAATTCTAAGCAAGATTCTGGATTTGTGTTGATTTATATGTGTAGTGGCAATGTCTATCTGCTTGTGATTGCTGCACATCCATCAGAACCTAATCAGTTTGCCATTGGGTTGACTGGGCGTTGTCTCAACACCAGCTTGTAGAAGTTCTTCCATGTTCACATTGTCAACATTGTTATGCCATCCATGTTTGAATAAAAAATCACCTGATTCAGATGTAATTGTTAATTATGATTTAGTTGTAACTTGTTTCTTAAGACTAGATGCCCAACGTGAAACTTAACAGATGCTTTGGTGGACGTAATGCTCATTGCTTTCTCGAACTTGGGCCAAATCCAACACATCATCATATCCAAAGATTGGGCTAATTCTAGAGAGAGCACAAAGTCATCTAGAAAGTGGATTTTAAAACATCTTGTAGGCACCTGATAATGATCATTCCTTCGATTTGCACTTGAATCTAGCTAACCTAGAGCATTAGCTGCGATGAAATGTTTTATTACAAAGAAAACCCTTTCTCATGGACCATTGCAGAATAACTTGATTGGTTAGTTCTCAAAGTTATACCTCATTTCTTTTTTGACCTTAGGATACCAATCCATGTCATCATATCTTAACTAATATACCATTCTAATCTGTGTGCCAGTGGTTAAACTATATTGTATAAGGCAGTTCTAGAAGATGGGCTGACTTTTGCAGTAAGGCAACTTGGTGATGGTGGTTTGGAAAGGTACAAGGATTTTGAAGCAGAATCTAAAGCAATCGGTAGGGTTAAATGTCCCAAAATTGTTCACCTCCGAGCTTTCTATTGGGGCATAGAGGAAAAACTGTTGGTTTATGACTACATTCCACATGGAAGCTTGGCAAATGCCTATTATGGTGGGTTCTCTTGTTCTCTAGAGACTATACATAATGGATTTCCGCACTTTATGCCTTACGACGTTTTCTTTGCAACATCTGATGCAATTGCTAG
>APFE030438860.1:147287-198111 GCA_000404065.3 Pinus taeda
CAAGTGGAAGCAGGAACTATCAGAGAGAAGACACTAATCAAGATCCCAAAATATGACTCACCTCTCTGTAATCATCTATATATGGATCCCTCGTCACAGAGATCCAGGAGGCTGGAATTTTGTATCTTATAGAGAAGTGCTGTTGGTATTCTGGTGTACATTCATAGTGTTGGGTGATCTAGCTTTTCTTGAGGTGAAGAAAGGCTCCTTAGCTAGAGGATGATGTTGGGTCAGAGCACATGGTTGTAATCTTCTTGCTACTTTTCATCTGAATAAAGCTATTCTTGCTTCCTTCCATATTCTTGTGTACTTGTTTATATATGCTTGTATATGGTTAATTCACATCTGATCCTGCATTATTTATGAATTTAGATCCTTGTTTCTTGCATAGTGGTATGTTGCTGTGATTCTACAAGTCCTTTTGAAGCTGAGCAGACAAAGAAGTGGCAAAACTCTATCAAGAAGGAGAGGAAATCGAGCGCAAGACTCAAGTTGGCCCTCTTAGTTCTCCTCTCATCTATTTTCATAAAAGGAATCAATAGTAGACTTTGTTTTTTTGTTTCTAAGATAGCCACCCATCTTAGTGGGAATAGCAACATCCGAATGGACACTATTCCCATATAACACTTGGGGTTAGGAGGATGGTCACAAGTATGCTCCATTTCAACATGAATCATGGAGTTTGTCAGGGTTGTGCAACTGGAAAACTTACAAGGGGCCATTCCCTTCAAGTGAAAGCCAAACTACCGATATTCTTCAATTGGTCCATTCTTACCTATCTAGTATGTTTCCCGTAACATCACTGGGATGATACTTATACAATGCAATTTTTTTGTGGATGACTTCTCTCTCAAAACATGGATATATTTCTTGAAGAAGTAGGATGAGGTGTTCAAATGGTTCCATTCTTTCGAAGCCTTGGTGGAAATCAAACAAGGAAGAAGATCAAAATATTGAGGAACGACAATGGAACCAAATATGGATCAAATGAATTCAATGACTTTTGTAGAAAGGTTGGAATTAAGAGGGAGACAACCATTCCATACACTTCTGAGCAAAATGGAGTTGTTGAAAGGAAGAATCAAATAATTATGGAAGCCACCCATGCCATGCTCCATGATCAAGGTCTACAAAAGTTCTTATGGGGAGAAGCTCCCAACACTGTTGTGTATGTTCAAAATAGGAGCCTGCATCAAGCACTTGATTTCAAGACACTTGAATAAGTTTTCACTGGTAATAAACCTAATGTTTCTCATTTTAGAATATTTGGTTGTCCCATATATTTTCATGTTCCTAAAGAGAAAAGAAACAAGTTAGAAGCATCTGGAAAGAAAGGTATATTTGTGTGCTACAATGAAAATTCGTAGGTATATAAACTCTATGTGCCTAGTCAAAGAGACGTGGAAATAAGCCATGATGTTACCTTGGATGAAGACACTGCCCTTGAGAAAGCTAACGATCTCCCTATTCCAAGGAAGGATAATGATGATGTTGCAGAACAACAGGATGAACCTTCGACAAATGAGCCTATGCCCAATGTTGAAGGCTCGATGGATCCCATTGATCCACCTCCTAGTGATCCCTCTACTTCAAGGAAAAGACCTTTATGGCTCAAAGATACTCTCAAAGATGCTTAAGACATATTTCTCCAAGACGGACATTACATTAAAGTAAGAAGCTGAACATGTATAAAGGGTACTTAGCTACTATGAGTACTATTGTTCAAACTGAGCCATGTACATTCGAAGAAGCCATAAAGCACCAAGTTTAGAAGGATGCAATGAATGAGGAATATGAATCTATCATGAAAAACGATGTCTAGGATGTGGTTTCTAGACCAAAGGACAAGTCCGTAGTCACCTCAAAATGGCTATACAAAATCAAACATGGAGCAGATGGGAGTGCTGAGAAATACAAGGCCAAGTTCATTGCTTGAGGCTTCTCTCAAAAGGAAGGAGTGGACTATGAAGAGATATTTGCACTAGTTGCCCGATATACCACTATATGATTTAATATTTCTCTTTTTGCTACTCAAGGATGGAGCCTATGTCAAATGGATGTTAAGACTTCTTTCTTGCATGGCTCGCTTAAGGAGTAAGTCTACTTGGAACAACCTCAGGGGTTAGAAGTACAAGATCAAAGGACACATGTATGCAGGTTGAAGAAAGCTCTCTATGAGTTGAAACAAGCCCCTAGGGCTTGGTATGAGAGGATTGATAGCTATCTTATGAAGCTGGGATTTACAAGGAGTGATGCTGATCCTAGCCTATACTTCAAGGTTGAAAAGGACATGCCTCTCATTTTGGTCTTTTATGTAGACGACCTCTTTTGTATAGGTGCAGACCCTTTCATTTATCAATGCAAGAGGGAGTTGCCTTCTGAGTTTGAGATGAAGGACCTATGATCGATGAACTACTTACTAGGCTTGGAGGTCTGGCAAAATCCAGGTGAGATTTTCCTTTCTCAAGGAAAATACATTGTGAAGCTGCTTGAGAGATGTGGGATGGTGGATTGCAAGTGTGTGTCTACTCCGATATAATTCAACTTCAAGAAGATATATGGTAGTGTTACTAGACTCGAATTGGAAAATCCTTCTAAATATAGACAACTGGTGGGGACCCTGATGTTCTTGGTAAAATCCCGTCCAAACATATGCTTCACTATAAATACATTGAGTCAATTTATGATCAAGCCTCATAACATACATTGGCTTGCTGCTAAGAATCTCTTTAGATATCTCTGTGGCACAATCAACTATGGATTGAGATACACTATTGAGAATTTGAGGCTACATGGATATATTTCATGGATATACTAATGCTGACTGGGCTGGAAGCGTGGTGGATCGAAAGAGAAAACTAGGATGTTGTTTCTCATTGGGGTCTACTTCGATTTCATGGATGAGCAAGAAGCATGAATCAATTTCTTTAAGCATCGCTGAGGCTGAATGCATTGCAGTTGGTATGGAATTTTGTGATGCTGTTTGGTTGAGGGCACTCTTTATTGAGCTATTTGAGCACTTGCTGGATACCACTATGATCTTTTGTGACAACTAGTGGGGTTCGCCTCTCAGAGAATCCTGTGTTCCATAACCGCTCCAAGCAGATTGATATCAGGTACTGCTTCATCCGAGATATGGTAAAACAGGGAGAAATAAGGCTCCAACACATCATGACTAATGAGTAGGTTGCATACATCCTCACAAAGCCCTTAGGGAAGGTCAAATTGTTAGCCTTCTGAGAGAGACTTGGTATCATGGAAAGACCCTCCCATGAGGGTCCCGCTTGAGTTGGATATTGAGCTCTTGGATCTCATGGGGGCTTGGGGTACTTCTTGGAGCTATGAGTGACAATAGGGTGAGTGGTTCACCTTCCCCTATTGGTGCATTGTGTACAGGGTGAGTAGTTCACCTTCCATTATGATAGATGACATGTGTAGGGTGAGTGGTTCACCTTCTCCTACAATTTACATATGCATAGAATGAGTGGTTCACCTTGTCCTATGGCATATGAGCAGGATGAGTGGTTCACCTTCTCCTGCTGATGCCCCAACATACATACTATCCATGCAGTCTGGGACTCATGGGAAGTACCTCTCATCTGTCCAATGAGTTGGGAAAAGTGGATAGGGGCCATAGCACTATAGACGGGCACATCATATACTTTCGTACTCCCTATGTCTAGGATGCATGGTGTTCAACAACTTGATTTGGGATAAAGTCTGATTGAGGTTCTACCTCTAGATTGACTTCTTTTAGTGGAGAGTGGTAAAGTCTTATGACTCACTCTCTATCGATTCTTCTTCATTATTCATATCAATGTTCAACAAAACATAGATGAGATGATATACATAGATGGTTCATGACAACAAGATGACATGATGATCGATGATGATGGATGGATTGATAGATGGAATTCTCCCTAGATGAGAGGGAGTGTTAAAATTGGAAACTAGGGCCAAATTCCACCTTTGGAAAACTCATTTGATGGATATGATGATTTCATTAAATTCTTCTTTTTGAAAGGACCAAAATTGATATATAGATCATCTAATTTGGACAAGCAGAATTGTGTTTTTGAATTTATGCCCACACATGTAAAAATTGTTCAGGTCGGTCACATCATCATGTAGGCTCATGAAGCCCAATGGTCATGTCTCTTCACCCCCAACGACTTGTATAAATGTAAGTGATCTCTCACCTCATTTGGATCATCATCATCACGCAAATTCTTCTCTCTCCTTCTCTCATTGGTTCGTACAACTATTGGGCATTCTCTTTCTCTCACACGTGTGGTAAACATTAGGGGAATTTTGAGGTCTAAAATGGGTCTCCTAAGAAAATTTTACAACAAAAATAAACTTTATAAGAACCAATAGGATTCGAGATGATGATGTCAACCATGGGGGATGATTCACCATTTTTGGATTAAAAAAGTAAAAAGATTACAAATAATAAAATACTAAAACTACTTTTTCAACTCACATTTTAAACTTATCTCCCTAAGGTTTTACTCAAATTTCGAGCAGGAGTACTCGGGATGAAAATTTAATTGCTCGTCTAATGAGTACCCATGTTGCATAGTTTTGATGGACCTTGCTACATGAAAAATGAGAAATACATGAAAAAACATGATTGCAATCACATTTTTCGTGTAGAAGGTTCCATCGAAAGTATGCAATATGTGTACTCCTTGGACGAGGACTCAAATTTTCTATCCAACGAGTGTTTCCAGTTGAAATTTGAGGAAACCCATAGGGAGCTAAGTTGAAAATATGAGTTGAAAAAACAATTTTTTCTTTTTTTTCCTCTAAAATTTGATGATGTAATCTAATCTTGTTTTATTATTCTCCCTATTATTTTATAATTTCCTTAGGAGGCCCATTTTAGACCTAAAAGTTACCCTAATGGGAGGTCGAATTTCTCGATAGAATTACAGGGCTGAAAATTTTAGAATTTTATGTAGTTTGACCAGCGTTGTCCAATGTTGAATTTGACTTTTTGGGCATCTTTTGAATTCAATTTTCAGGATGAATTTCTATCTCAGCATGCCACATTTTTGGTCATAGAACTCGAGGAAAAAGGAGGAATTTGACTTGTGTTGACCACAACCATGTTTGATCGCAAGGTTGACTTTAGGTTTACTGTAGATTTTATGACTATTTTGAGCTGACTTTAACCACTGTTGAAGGTTGAGCTTGACTGACTTTGATCGAATTTCAAAGGAGAAGTTTGATTACTATGTTGACCTTGTTTGAATTTTTGGTTAGGGTTGAGATTGACTGCAGTTGATAGTAAATTTGATAGAGTTGTTTTAACTTTATTTGACAAGTCAATTTTGACCTTTCTGTACTCTCTCTCTGCTGAACATTTGATATAATAATAAGAAGACTTGATCAAAGGGTTTCCCCCACATCGGGGTTTTTCCCTGGAATCCACCAAATCTAATGTCCTCTTGTCTTTGTGTTATACATTTTATTTTATGTTCTATCTACAATTACTGTCAATGTGATTTCTATTGGAAACTAATTTGGAAAATTGTCATTGGGTTTCTTAAAGTACATTGAAGTAATTGTGCCAAGCATAAAACATACCAGTGTTATCTAAATTTAACAAGATTTTCTTACTAAAATAAGGATTTCATAGACCCAAATTATGAAGTTGCTTTGGCTGGTTGGTTTTAGAGGATAGTGAGGTAAAAATTATTGCAAATGAGTGATGAGTGAGGGGATGGATCATGCTTTTGTGTTAGGGAGATAGTGAGAAAATGGTGCAATTGTAGAGTTCTAATATGGTATTAGAGAAATCCAGGCATGGACAAAAGAGGAAATAGAGGAAATATTAAAATGGAATTACAATTTGGGTAGTCATTTGATCTATGGGCAAGCTGAGTAAAATCGTAGAGGCACCATGCGCCCTAAATCATTAAATTCCCTTAAACCCACATCGATCTACCCTATCTTGTCATTTCAAGATATTAAACCACTTATTAGAGTAGGATGGAATGGTTTCCAATACATTGGAGGTTGTTGATGGAAAAAGAGGGATTGTCGGCGAAAGGGTCAACATAAAAAATATCAAGAGATGTGATGAGGTAGTGGTCAAAGCTTGGAAAAGGTCATCTACGATAGTTTGGACACCAGAAAAGGGAACCAAAAAAGATGCAAATTGATTTCCCTTTGGCCTCTGCTAACATTTTCTCCACACACACTATTTTCCACCTTTGATGATTATGTAAAAAAGGCATCGTTCACTTTTAGACTCATATTGGTCTCCATAGTAGTCTCTACACAACAACCACATGAACACTTCATAAAACAATATATGGTGGGTTTCGTCATTACTTAAATAAATCGAAATAAGATATGATGGATGTTCAATAGTCAAATAAATCAATGAATAACACGATGATTTAATGTCCAAAAAAATGTTACAAACTAAGCTAAAAGGCAAACCACTGAATATACAAGAGTGGAGTTTAGACTAATTATATCCAAACACACAAAAACAAGGTACCACAAATTCCACCTACTAACCAACAATGTGGACTATAATCACCCACTAAGGTGACTGATAAATGACTCCAAGGACTACTAATGGATAACATAGTTGAACATATCCATGGTAAACATGTACAAAGCATGAATTTTAAGGTTCTTATCATTTTCTTTCGACTTAATATAAAATTGTCCACAATTTTGGATGAAAATCTTCATTCACACCATTTAGTCATAAAATGTGATAATGTAACTTATAAATTGTCCTTGATTAGGTGCCAATACGCTCTTGTATTTAACTAATTTTTTGAATGAAGTTAAGGTTTTCTAGTAAATATTTTGTGTAGTCTACATAGAGATGTCATCCCTATATAATTAAAAAGTTAAGGGAAACAATATTTTTCACAAAACAATTCATCTTCCAATAATTGAATTGACTAGATAAATAGGTCAAATAATGAACTGGCTAGCCCTCAAATATTTTGATCTTGGCTTATAGTAAAGAAGTAAAATTCAAAAGTTGTATTAGCCAATTTAAATGTTTTATTACTTAAGAGAAGTGGATCATTAAACATTTCATTGGACTTGTGCAATGTGTACTTATGTTCATTATCATTAGTTATCATGAATGACATGCTATACATGTTGATAAGGTTTGCAAAGTAAAACATCACAATAGTTCACTGGAATATTATCACATTGCTTATCATCCATGAAATGTTTATTGTAAAAGTTGCATGCAAATTCTACCTACTTGTGTTGGCTACCCATCAAATTTGTCCCATCTTAAATTATATTTCTGTATGAGATTGGGTAGGAGATAAGAAATAAGTGTATATATACTAGTAGAAAAATAATTTAGCGTTATTATACAAAAAAAAAATTAAAGAAGAACAATTTATAAGATACCAATTTTGTGAATAGTGACTCATTAAGGCTAGTTATGAATTTTATGTATGAGGGATTTTGTTAGAATATAAGGCTTACATGTGTAATAAAGTCATCTTAGTGAATTTAAGGTTTACAATTTTGGACGATTACGATTTCTCAAACTCTATAAGAGGTGAATTTCGTAATAATTATGTCAATTATTTTCTTAATATAATCTTGTGTTACTGTCTATATCTCCCTCACAATGCTATAGTAGGGTTTCAACATTTAGTGATCTATCTTATTTTATGTAACATGGTATTAGTGGAAGGAAATCATAATGGCCAAGTTTAATACACAATGATGGAGCTAACGTTTGCTTGCATTCGCCAATTGCAAAGGCGTTATCAATATTTGAAGAGTGATGTATTACAAACTAAAGCCACCAATCATGAAGGAGCCACCAATTCAAGTGTAAGAGAGTCGCCACACTGTCTACCATTTGAAGCAAACTACCATGATATGGGGATTCAAGTTGTTGCTTATCAAATAAAAAGGAAAAATAAAAGAGCCACCATTGAGGTAGAGTAAGCCATCATCTAGCTACCACTAGAAGAGTCGTTAAAGAATGAAAAGCATTATTGTCGAGGGATCTTAGCTACCACATGAGTTGGATCACAACCATTGCTACCATCTAGTGAAAACCAATTCAAAATCACTGTGACTAGAGGTCAATTGGCTAGTCATAAGTCATTTTTTAATTAGAGTAGTAATAATTGTATCATCATCATATAGTCACCATTCACCATATAGTCACTACCAAGAACTGTACATTTATCACGTGTTATATTGCCAACCACCAACCATTGTATATTTATCATCTGTTGTATCATTGCCCACCAATCACCAAGCTCTACAACAATCGCCAACTATCATTTGCAATGAAGCTTGGTTCAACCAATGAAAATTTGGATGTTGTTTCTTTGATTTAGTAAAGGTTATTTGTAGTCAAATTAGCAATGTTGATTAACTAAACAAAGTAAAGAGCAATGTTCAATTTCCTTAGTTGTTGAAGGCATATATTTGGTTTGTTTTGATTGTTCTAATATGGTTGAAGGAAATGAAAAAAAGAGAGTTTGAATTTCAAGGGAAATATATTGTTGAAGAAAAACCTAGCAGTTATGGGCTAGATTTTGAGAGTGCACAAGCTAATAATATGAAAAATGTCAAAGAAAGAACCCTAATAATGGAGATTCTATATAGAAAGAGGGTTTTAAATGGAATAATATCTATTACGATGCATCCCACCTCTTGTGACATTGTATTTATAAAAGGAAATGTAGCCATCCTTACTAGAGATCCACCAAACATTGGCAGTGGCAATGACCTCACTAAAGAATTGGTATTGTTCACATTATAAGATACCTACAACTTGAAGTCATGGAGTGATGGAAGGAAGGATAAATAGTTGTTCAATAGTTGGAGATGCTTATGGACCAAAGAAATATTATCTCATTAGAGTTATGGGATATGCATGCAAATATTATTGTTCTATAGTTTAGGGGAGATTCAAGATCTAGAAGTTTGATTTACCTTTAGGAGGGTTACAACAAATTTCATGTGCAAGTGATATCCAATGATGCTAGGATCCTTTTTAAATTTAGGTATGTTCTATGCTTAGAGAAATTTACTTCAATTTTTCATATTAGCCCAATGACAATATTCATATCAGTAATTACATCAGCATGATAGTAAAGTGCAGATAGAACATAAACATAAACAATAGAAGACAAGCCAAGACAAGAGGACACAAGATGTGGCACCAACCAGGGACAAACTCCAATGTGGGGAAATCCTTGATCAATTCTTCTTATATTCTTCAATAGTTCAACAAAGAGAAAGAGATAGAGTACAATGATTTGAAGTCAATACTTGACTTTCCAAATAAGAGATCAAAGATCTTCTCCATGAAGATGACACAATGAGGTTGTAATTCTGACACCAAGGACTGAACATATACAACAGATGATAAGCCTAGAATAGCTCAACCAATCACCCAGATTACTGATGATTTCCTTCCATAAGACTCTCCTTCCTTTGCTGCTTCAATGATCATGTCAACGCTGCTAATATGGTACCCTTCACATGCTGCAAGGACTGGTGCATTTCATGGCAGACCTGGTCACTGGTTAGGGCACAAGCTCTGAGTGCTACAACACCCTAAAAACATCTAGTACTCCACCTATTGATTGCATCTAGCCTTCATATAGTCCCTCCAACTACACATTGCCTTATAGGGATACTATCCTTCTGAATGCAGCTCCTAAATGCCTCCAACTGCTGGCTATGGCTTGCGGCCTAGCCCAACATTGGACTGTAACTTTGGTCCCTTTAATTAGTTTCCCAATCAGCTCTTAAACAACAATCCTTATCTCCTCCTTTAAGCAGATTCTACTGCCTTGCAAATCGAGCTCAAGAACAACCTTATCATGCCCAAACGACCTTGAATTAGACCACGCTATCACCTAAAACAATGTGGATTTAACACAGATCCTTCACGCTGTTGTAGTACTCCTTTTTCTGTGGCTAGGTCCACACTTCTTGCTGTGTCTTATGGTTCCTTTCAAGCTATGTTTAGGGTTCCTCTAACTGTAGCTTTATGCCTTCCTATGCTGCTGATTAGGGCCTCATAAATTGCGGCTAGGTGAGCTGTGTATAAGGCCTTTTCATGACAGTGAATAGGAGCCTCTCTAAACTGTGTATGTGACTCTCTTGACAACGGATTAGGGATGATGATTAGGCCTCTTGTTGATGTAGAATAAGGCATGTGGTTAGGGAACTAGGCCAACTTCTAGACTGCAGTTATTCCTTCTTTGTGATTGTGGCTAGGGCATGGTTATATCCCCTTCACCTGTGGCTAGGTGTCTCTCCCTTCAACTACATCTAGGGCACCTTGACTTGCTGTGAATATAACCCTTCCTTCACTACCTCTAGGGCTTCTCCCTCTTGATCTCTCTAGCCACCAAACCCAAACGAGTGGAGAGAGATCTTAGGAGAAGTGTGTGTCAAAAATGACTTGAAGGCCTCTTCTATTTATAATGTAACGTTGAGGATAACTTGGGGTGATTTGGTTGTTCTTCGATCTTGACAAAATTGTCAAATAACATAAATAAATTCATATCTCCATGAATACATGTCAGAATCGGATGATCTTTAGATCAATCCTATACCTCTTGAAGAGTTTGGCCCTTATTTCCAATTTTAACACTCCCTCTCAACTAGGGATAACTCCATCTGTTAATCCATCTGCCAATCCGTACTATCTCTTCCATAAATGCAGTGCCCTGCACTGCTATGCTTTGCTCTATTGAACTATGAAGAAGAATAAGTGATCGAGAATGTATCATACCATTCTCTACTGACCCAAAGTCAGTCCCATATAAAGAGAGTGTCTCATACCACTCTTACTGACCCGAAGTCAGTTCCAATTGATCCAAGATCAATATCATCCTAGCATAGGGAGTACGGTAGTACACGATGCGTCCATCGGCAGTATTATGCTCCCTATCATCATTTCCCTGCTCATTGGCGAGATGAGAGGTACTTCCCATGAGTCCCAGACTGCATGGGTAGGATGTATCAGCAGGAGAAGGATGAACCACTCATCTTGCTTGAATGTCGCAAGGGGTATCCTAGGGGAAGGCTGAACCAATCACCCTGTACACAAAAAATCACTAGGGGAAGGCTAAACCACTCACCGTATGATTGTGTCTCAGTAGAGGAAGGATGAAGCACTCATCTTGCCTACGTGGCAAACCACTAGGGGAAGGTTGAACCACACACCCTACAGTTGCTCATCATTCCAAAAAGTACCCCAAGCCCCCTAGAGATCCCAGAGCTTAATATCCATATCATATAGGACCCTCAGGAGAGGGTCTATCCATGACTTCTAGTCGATCTCAGAAAGTCAAGAATTTGACCTTTCCCAGGGGCTTCTTCTAAATATCGGTGACCTGCACATCAGTCCCAATGTGATGGAGCCTTATTGCCCCTTGTTATACCATATCCTAGATAATGTGGTACCTGATGAATATGTGCTGGGAGCGATCATGAAATACGAGATTCTACGATAATCGAATCCCACTCTGGTTGTCACAGAGGATCACGGTGGTATCCAACACGTGTCCAAATAGCTCACTGAATATTTTCCCCAACCAGATAGCTTCACACAAGACCATACTCACAACTATGTATCCGGCCTCAACAGTGCTCAAAGCAACCAACTTCTGCTTCTTGCTCTTCCAGGATATTGAAGCAGAACCCAAAGAGAACCAACACTTAGAAGTGCTTTTTTGATCCACCATACTCCCAGTCCAATCAATATTATAATAACCAAGTAGCCTCATAGCTTCGACAGTGAATCTCAATCCATGAGTGATTGTGCCCTAAAGATATCTCACAAGATTCTTGGCACCAATCCAATGTGAGTGATGAGGCTCAGCCATATGTTGGCTCAACATTCCAATTGCAAAACGTATATCTAGATGGGAGTTCACCAAGAACATCAATGCTACTATGAGTTGACGAAACTCAGAGGCATTTCCCAAATCAGGTCTGACAACACTACCACATAACTTCTTAAAGTTAAGCTCCATCAGGGTAGTCACAGGCTTGTAGTTCACCATTCCAAATTCAGAATCCAACTCCCTCTTATTTTTGCAAATGAGAGGGTATATACCTATCAAAAAGAGGTCGTCCACATAAAGTACCAGTATGAGAGGTCTATCATCCACAACCTTAAGGCAAAGGTTTGGATCGGATTCACTCCTAGTGAATCTCAACTTTATCAGATAGCTGCCAATCCTCTCACACCAAGCTCAGGGTGCTTGCTTTAGACTATATAGAGATTTCTTCAACCTGCATACATGAGATTCCCGATCATGAATCTCAAACCCCTTGGGTTTTTCAACATCTGTGGTCTTGCTATTACATGAGGGGAATGACCCCCTTGTAGTTTTTCCTTCGGTACATCTCACACATGTACCTTCATTCTCTTCTTTGAATTCAGGCATCCCTGTCACCATCTGTCTCACATCGAGTAGGGCCTTACAATGAAGATGGGTAGACCACCAGTGCCATTCAAGAGATGTGTCACCCGGCATGGTCCTCAATGGACTTCCCGCAACTTGATACAAAGTGCCAACCTTGAACCCAAGAGTAAAAGCATCTTTAAAATTCCTTTTCCAAACACGTACCTTTCCATCGATGAATTCCACCTTGTAATATCTGTTTTCCATTGCTGAAATGGACACCAAGTTCTTCTTGAGATTTGATACATAAATAACTTCTTGTAAATGAATCAAGTTACCCTGATCCAATTGAAGATTAACATTCCCTACACCCTTTTTGAAATAGGTGGCATCGTCTCCAAGAATAATCTTCAAGTTTGTCTCCTTCTCTATCAAATTAGAGAGAGCTTCCTTGTATCCAGGGAAGTTCCTTGAAGCACCACTGTCAATAAGGCAATTTCCCAAAGTTTTCTAAGGAGAGGTAGTGGAGAGGGCCAATATAAGATAATAATCCTTTTTCTTATCAGAAACAACATTTGATTCTTCATACCTAGAGTTCCTAGCTTTCTTGAAGGGCCGATCATTTCTTGCATTCCTTTTTGCTTTGCCATTATACCAGTCATTCCTTTGATCATTGTTGTTGAAGTTGTGCCTAGAATGATTGTGATCATCATCATGTAATGTGTAACTTCTATTTGGACACTCGCTCGCATAATGGCCAAACTTATTGCAAGCAAAGCATTTTCCCTTCCTTCCACCCTTAGATCCTGGCTTTCCATTGAAGTGACCTTTAGACCCTGCATCATTTCTCCTTTTGGCATGAGCAGAGAAAGAAGTAGGGTTGCCTTTTTTAGAAGGCATTTCTTGTTCCACCATCCTAGTTTCTTCTTGAATGCATCTCGACATCTATTCTTCAAACCTTGGAATTTATCATTATTGAGAATAGTGGTTCCAAATATATACCACTCAAGTGGGAGCCCTCCAAGGGTAGTGATAGTAAGTTCCTTGTTAGATATGATTTCTCCAATTGATAGAAGATGATTCTTGATCTCAGTGATGCTTAAGAAGTAGGATTGAATATCCTCATCTTTTCCCTTCTTAATATCATTCAGCTAATTTTTGACAAATAAAATTTTATTTGCATCACTAACCTTGAACATGCTTACCAATCTATTGTAGATCTCCTTGGAGGTTTTTAGATCGGAGATGTAGGCCACCATAGGCTTGTCAATGGAATCTATGATAATATTCTTCGCTTTGACTTCACCCTTGGTGTACTTGTTCTTTGTAGTAGCCAGTGCATTTGATGGAGGCTCAGGGATTTTACCCTTCACACAATCCAACACTTCTTGTTCTTCCAATGTCAGATCAAGAGACATCTTCCATCTGTGATAGTCAGACTTTTCATGGAGATTTTCTTCAGCCGGGAAGTGGGATGTGGAACCCATTGATCCTTTTATCTATTCCAACTGTCTTCGGTGATTGGTCTTTCACTCTTGCTTGGGCTTGGTCTTCACCTCAGCTCTGATACCATTTTAAATTTAGGTATGTTCTATGCTTAGAGCAATTTACTTCAATTTTTCATATTAGCCCAATGAAAATATTCATATTAGCAACCGCATCAGCATGATTGTAAAGTGCGGATAGAACATAAACATAAACAATAGAAGACAAGCCAAGACAAGAGGACACAAGATGTGGCACGGGCCAGGGACAAACCCTAATGTGGGGAAACCCTTGATCAATTCTTCTTATATTCTTCAATAGTTCAGCAGAGAGAAAAAGATAGAGTACAATGATTTGAAGTCAATACTTGACTTTCCAAAAAGGAGACCAAAATATTCTCCATGAATATGACACAATGAGGTTGTAATTCTGACACCAAGGACTGAATATATACAACAAATGATAGGCCTAGAACAACTCAACCAATCACCCAGATTACTGAAGCTTTCCTTCCATAAGACTCTCCTTCCTTTGTTGCTTCACTGATCATGTCAAGGCTGCTAATCTGGTACCTTTCACATGCTGCAAGGACTGGTGCATTTCATGGCAGACCTGGTAACTAGTTAGGGCACAAGCTTTGAGTCCTACAACACCCTAAACACATCCAACAGTCCACCTATTGACTACGGCTAGCCTTCATACAATCCATCCAACTACATGCTACGTTATAGGGCTATTATCCTTTTGAACGCAGCTCCTAAAGGCCTCCAACTGCTTTCTATGGCCTGCGGCCTAGCCCAACAGTGGACTGTAACTTTGGTCCCTTTAATTAGTGTCCCAATAAAACCTTAAACAACAGTCCCTAGCTCCTCCTTTAAGAAGCTTCTACTGCCCTGCAAATCGAGCTCAAGAAGAACCTTATCATGCCTAAACAACCTTGAATTAGACCACGCTGTCACCTACAACAATGTGGCTTTAACACAAATCCTTCATGTTGTTGTAGTAATCCTTTTGCTACGGCTAGGTCCACACTTCTTGCTGCGTCTTAGGGTCCCTTTCAAGCTGTGTTTAGGGCTCCTCTAACTGTGGCTTTAGGCCTTCTTATGCTGATTATTAGGCCCTCACAAACTACGGCTAGGTGAGCTACGTATAAGGCATTTTCATGATAGAAAATAGGAGTCTCTCTAGGCTGTGTATGTGACTCTCTTGACAGTGTATTAAGGTTGTTGACTAGGCCTCTTGTTGCCATGGAATAAGGCCCGCGGTTAAGGAATTAGGCCAAATTCCAGACTGCGGTGATGCCTTCTTTGTGACTGTGGCTAGGGCATGGCTATATCCCCTTCACCTGCGGCTAGGTGTCTCTCCCTTCAACTGTGTCTAGGGCACCTTGACTTGCTGTGAATAGAAACCTTCCTTCACTGCGTCTAGGGCTTCTCCCTCTTGATCTCTCTATCCACCAAACCCAAATGAGTGGAGAGAGATCTTAGGAGAAGTGTGTGTCAAAAATGACTTGAAGACCTCTTCTATTTAGAATGCAACGTTGAGGATAAGTTGGGGTAATTTGGTTGCTGGATGACCTTGACAAATTGTCAAATAACATAAATAAATTCATATTTCCATGAATACATATCAGAATTAGATGATCTTTAGATCAATCCTACACCTCTCAAAGCGAGGAATCCAAGAAAAATATAAGCTACCATAAATAAGATGACCCACATGGAGTTTGGCCCTAGTTTTCAATTTTAACAAACTTGGATTACAATTGGGAGAATATACCATTTGACGGAATCAAGAGAAGCTTGGATTAAAAATGTGATCCCTTTTTACATTTTTATGAAAGGCATTAAACATTTATATGATGTGTATTTTTTTGGATGACAATAAAACTTCTTAGCCCAAGAAGAAGGCCGAGAATAAGAAGGGTAACAAGAGGGATAACATTTTCATTCTAGTTTCTTTTGATGAAGTCATTATGCTTTTAATATCATTCTATGGATTTTATGAGGCAGATTGAAAATCCAACCTAAGAGAGTCGAAGGAAGGGAGCTCCAATTTTTAATCAAATGTGTACACATATCCCTCTAATAAATTTCAACATTAAAATGCCATTAGAATAAATCACTTTACTTTTGATTACTTAATTTTATGGATTGTTCAACATCTTATCTAGTTTATTAATAAAGGTACAAGAAGCACTTAGTCACCTCTTATTTGAGATCAATGGAATATAATAATTTTGACATGGTTATTTTTGTTGATTTTTCATAGGGTATTCTAAACTTATAATTACTTATAATGATTTAATTATTTTTCATATTCTTATCCATCATTAAGAAATTACATATAAGATATCAAAAATATAACATATATGAAATTTCACCTCAGGCTGAGAAAGGCAAACCTCAAGGCAACATCAAACCATTTAGCCCCGTAGCTAGCCCTACGGGGCAGGAGAAGGCTCTCTCCGGTCTATCTCGTAAAATATTCAATAGATGAAATGACAAATAGGGTAACACTGATTTTAGGCTAGTAAACTGATCAGAAAGATTGATTTTGGGGTTTTTGGGTTTTTGGTGGCAAATTGAGGGGATGGCAATTTTGGATGCGGAGATTGGACACAGTTTCTGTAGGGGGTTCTTTGGGGCGAGGTAGGAGACAGCGTTGATGCCTTTAACTGAAGTGAATGGTCAGGAATGAAAGGAAGAGAGCTAAAGAGAGAAAACAATGAATTTGAATTCTCTTTAGACAGTAGAAAATATTGAAATTAAACAAACTTAAAAGCAGAGCATGGCAAGCATGAATTCTTACTTTAACACTTCATTTGTTTAATGTGCAGAAGTAAAGAAAGGAAATGAATCACATAACAAAGCTTACAATAACATTGAGAAATACACCATCAACACATGAGTCCACAAGAATCCCAAAGAGGACTGCAAAACCCTGGTCTTCCTTAGCCAAAAATTGCAGAGATACAGTGAAATAATACAATGATAGCTTCTCCCTCAAGAGTCCAACCATGAAAATGAGTATGAAAGTACATAATATAGATGATCTAACCTCTTTTCCTGCCTCTAGGGGTCGAGCTCACTATCCTAGGAGCTGTTTCAACCACTTCTAAACTTATCACTACAATCTAGGCAGTGATAACAACTTGCCTCTATAAGCTTGGAAACCAATTCATTCATTAATTTTCACCTTTTTATGAATGAATCTTCTAGAAGAGGTACATAAGAGTAAAAGTGTCATAAAAGTACATTAATTACATCACATAGGATAATAATCCACCCCAAAAAGTCAAACAGGGTCAAACTGCGTTTTTCTGACCTGTACAATGAAATTTGGAGAAATTTGTCTGACGGGTCGCGCGCCTCTGCCTGACGGGTCGCGCGCCTTTGGAACCACTTTTGGGGCACTTCCAGGTGTCCAAATGAAGCAAGAGTAGGCTTGTTGGAAAGGTCTATGAGTCTACTTTCCAACCCAACTGGAATTTCTGAATTTGGTGGTCATTTGTCGCTTCAAAATTGCAATCTCCCAAGACTGTTTTCTGTGTCTCACAAAAGTGACAGAAAGTCATTTTTTGCTTGTTTTTTGACTTTCTGGAGGCCTAAAACTTCGCCAAATCTCTAGTCCTTTGATGAGCATGTGTAACTTTGCATGACAAATCTGGAAATGCTGAGTTTTTGCAAAATGGAGTTGCTGGGATGAAGGGTCTCACGGGGGGTGAGACCCGTTAATGGAGAAAACCTGTAAATTGCCTAAACAAAAACCAAAATTTACCCAAAATGCTCAAAATTTCTTGGGATTTGTGCTGTGGCTAGGCTATTTAGTGCCTTGGTCCTTGAGTGAAGCCTCGACCAAGATATGGAGGGGATCGGGCCTCTTTCTCCGTTTTAGTGCCTCGGCCAACCTCCTTGGATCTGACGATTGTAATTTTGGCATTTCTCTAAAACCATGACACCTGTGCAAAAAGTGAAGGAGGTTTTTCTTCTTTGGCATGTTGTGGACAAAAACCTCTCTGAGTTTTCTCAAATTCATCTTTTATTGCTCTGAAACACCATTTGAGTGAAACTTATCCTGATGTGTGAAACAAGGAATTTTGTCGAAATGAAGTGAAATGAAGGGGATAAGGGGCTTCTAAATTCTTGGGGAGATTTTTGGAAGTAGGGAGGGATGTTAGGAAGCAGGGGAAAGTGGAATCTTAGAGATTGAGTGAGGGGAAGGGGTCTAAAAGGGAAAAACACAGGCCCAAACTAGAAAATTGCCAAGTTGTAGCTAGAAACTAGGGTTTGTGTGAAAATGAGGAATTTGGGGAATCTCAGTGATGGGAAGCATTTGGTAAGGTACTTTAAAGATAGGGGAAGGTGTATGAGCATCAGGAAACAAGTTTTGCCGATGATTTGACCGTCTAAGAGAAATTGCCTTCAAAACCCTAGGAGAGGGAAATCACCTTACCTAGGCGCAACTGAAGCATGAACAAGGTGTAAAATGACTCATTAGACACTGAGATGATAATGAAAACCCTATGAATGATGATAGACTCAGTTGAATAATGACATAGATTGGCATTTGGGCAACTTTGAAAAGAGTGAGAGCAAACCCTAGACCTAATGCCTAGTGACCAAATTTTGCTTGAAGACTCACTGAAATGACAAAATTTGACCTTGACACTTCAAAATCACTTTGTAAGAGCATATTTGATCACTGTAGGAAGGCTGGAAAGACTGACACTAACAAGAACAGGGGCAGCAAGAGGAGGACTCGGAGTCGGAGGAGCAGCAACACTCAGAGGAGTAGGAGGAGGACGAGGAGGAAACCGCGAGAGCATCAACATCAACACCATCTGCTATAGATATAGGAGAGCATAGCCCCATACCTAGCACTCATTATTTGACATTAGGTGCAGAGGCAGGGTCAGGGCCTTCTACTACTAGGGGCAGGCTTGGCAAACAACCCATCATGTTTTCCCGTAAAAGGGCGAGAGGGTAGTGATTTCAGATAGATAACTGCTAGTTTTATTTGTTATCCTACATATAACTCATGATGATGAGATACTTTTATATATGTGATGTTATTTTGTATTGGTTCTCCACATTTGAGTCCTTGAATGGACAATTATCAGGGATCAGTAGGATTTGGTATCGCCTTTGATGTATCATTTCTATTTGACATCATATATATCAGTGTTTTCTTCATATTTATGTGCCAATGTGTTTATTTCATATTGTTATTGCTTTATATGTTTAAAAATTTGAAAATAATGAATATGTTATGCATTTTTTATGCTTGCCGATATTTGACGATATTTTGCCGATATTTTCGCCAATATTGCCGATAAGATATTTTCTGGACCCTTGCCGATATTTTCCCGATATCGATATTATCAACATTGCCAAATACAGAGGGAAGAGTAGATAGATATCTTCCTCGAGCCATTGACAGAGATCCGGGACCAACTGACTTCCATAAGGGCCATGCCGGATGAGGAGATGTTGGTGAGGACCGCACTAAACACAGTCTCAGAGGACTGGGAGGTATTTGTCCAGAGCTTAATGGGCAGGTCGAATCTTCCGGATTGGGAGGAACTGTGGGTGGCTCTTCATCAAGAAGAGATCAGATAGCTAACCAAGGCGGGGAGTAGCGGTAAGGGGGTCAAAATCAAGAAAGAGGAAGAGGAGGATGTTGCTATAGCATCTGCGGGAAAGCAGGAGAAACAAAAGAAGAAGGACCTCTCCAAGGTCAAGTGCTTCCACTATGGGGAACTGGGTCACTATGCGATTCGGTGTCCAAGGAAGAAGAGCAAGGGAGAGGCTTCTAAGACCAAGGCAGCGCCAGCGAGGGCGGAGAAAGAAATGGAGACAAAAGACGACTGTGCCATGAGTGCTCATGCGCCACTTGAGAGGAAGTGGGGAGACATCAAGCTATAATCAGACGAACTACAGGCGATGAGGGGCAGGATCCTCGAGGTACCCAACCTCTTGGATTATACCTTGCTACGGGAGCCCCGAAGAGAAGTAGCAGGATTGGCAGATGTCAGTAGAGATGGATGCAAATGGAGTGACAGAGGGTGCTACAGTGCAGGAGTCCTGGGTCAGCATGAGGCAACGGTGCGAGATGCATGGAGTTGTTGCAGCAACGCAGAGGTCAATAGAGGGTGCACTTGTCAGCGACAGAGGGAACTTCAGCATCGGGAGTGATTCTAGCTTGACGGAGATGTCAGAGTTGGGAGGATCAATTACTTACTTCTCAGTAACTGAGTTGTAGTGCAGCGGTTAGCAGTGGAAGTGCTATGGGCAGCACGATGCACCATGATGAGAGGGGATGCAGTGATGATGCAGCAGTGGCAGTCGCAGGGCCATGGGCAACAGCACAGATGCAGAGGGAGCTACTGTACAGATGCAGCAGTGGTACTGGCAGGGCCATGGGCAACAATACAGAATGCAACAGTGCAGAGGATGTTGGGTGTGGAGGCCTAGCAGTAGCATAGGGACCAATGTTGGATGATCAGGGTGATACTCAGTGAGGAGTATTACTAGAGCACAGTCCTCGAGGGAGTGTTGATTTGGGTAGCATCGGATGTGCTCTAGCCACGAAAATTGGTGGAGAGGCTAAAGCATATGAGATCTCCAAGACCCAACAATGGTTTGGGCAGAATCTAACCGGTTTGGGAGATTTTTAAATAATTAATATTTTTAATGGAGTTCCTAAGTCTAAACTTAGGAAAAATAAAATATTAATGGGTATTAATATAAAATTGGGTTAGAAGGGTCCAAAAGTCATGGATCAAGCCAAATATAATCTTAGCCATTGATTAGAGATTTAATCTCGGTCGTTGATGGACCAACGAGAAAAGTATAAGAGGAGGCTTGAGGGTCAGTTGGAGAACACACCAAGAGAGATCAAGAACTCGATTTTCTGGGACAGGGTTTGCTGATGAAATTGAGTGAGTGATCAGAGTTGCAGCTGAGGGGCAGTGAATACATAGCAGAGAGGCAGAGTGAGTGCCGTGAGGATCAAGGCAGAAGCTAGGAGAGGTTGATGCAGAGCCAGCTAGAGGCCACACAGAGGCAGCCAGGAGCTGCATAGAGCTAGAGAGGGCCAGTGTGTGAGATGCAAAGGCTCCAGAGGCTGACGAAGAGCACAAAGAGGCTGACGCTCGACCAGAGAGGCTGACGCTGGGCCAAAGGGGCTGACACAGAGCCTAGAGGCAGCGTTGGGAGATTTTTCGGTGGACACACTGGGAGCTGGAGAGTTGGATAGGGTGATGCAATCCCTATCAAAGTGACGCAGAGCAACAAAAGTTGCATTGTTACTGTGGGATCGTTCATCCGGTGATTTAGCCGAAATGTCTGTCTCCAACTGAGAGGTACTACTGTCGAGGGCATTCTCTGTTGGGTGAGCCATTTCTGGCACCCAAGTTGTATTCTGAAACTACATAATAATAAAACCCTCTGAATAGCTGCATTGGTTTTCCCGCATTGGGTTTTTCTGGGGACATTAGTCCAAAAACAACGGTGTCACTTGTGTGCTTGTTTACTTTCAGTTGTTGATCTATGTGTGTTGATATTGTGCTTGTATTTATTTTCAGTATTTACATGGTAAATAATTTGTTAAGTAATTCAACAAGTAGGAAGAAATAAATTAGATAGAACAGGAAGATTTTTTAACAGGTTAAACTTAGAAATTCCAATAAATCCTTCTGGTGAACATCTGATTTCATGCATAAAACTTCATTTTGTGTTTAGCAAGCATAGTCACACCCATAGGCCTTCCTACATGCATTGGAAGACTACAATCACATATGTAAACCTGCATCCGTGCGATTGAGGCTTAGAGTAAGGTAAAATTCTCTCTTCTCAGATCAGAGCTTTGTTGCAGATCAACAATGTAAGATATTTGTCTATTCATGCCCATAAATCATACTTCAATAGTAAAGGAACTACATATAATGCAAATGATAATAGGATAAGGGATATTATGGAGAGATTCTCCCTCCGAATGGGAATCCACTTTAGACATCTTCATTCATGCCATCAACCTGTCTATAATGCTATCATGCATCAACATATATGTTAGATCATAAAGTCAGACCATATCACATATTCATCGTGATTATATATGTTAGCAACAACTATGACATCATGACATCAATCTTTTATCAAGGGTTAGTGTTAAATAGCTAATAGGAGCATGATCACAACATTACTTCTTTGTCATGTAATTCAATCCATCATGTCAAGGCATTCAGTTTTATCATATGCCATAATTACTAATCAAAACATAAAATATGGCCAACAAGAGATCCTAAATATCAATCTCATTGTTAGACTTCTATCATCCTGACTACCATGCATTTTACAAACAAATAGTGTCAAGTTACCATCTACTAGAATCAAGGTGCTAACCTTCTTTATGGGATCAATATATCCAAAATAGTAGATGTTAGCCAAACATCAAATATGCCACTATATCCAAGATCAACATTAAGTAGCCTCATAGAATCAAGAAGTTCATCATGTTTAAGAAGTAAGATACTTGTTCAATACCAAGTGCAACATTTTATCATAAGAACCAAGAATTCAAATCACTTTCATATGCATGCATGAACCATTTGAGAAGGAGATATTCTCAACATACCTTAGGGCTTACCTTGCTATCCAATATTGAAATAATATACCATGCAAACCTATAGTATTCAAATACCTGTGCATATTTTCATTTTACATAGGCAACTTGTAGCACTTTGTCATCTTTTCATCAAGTGCCTCCTAACCTCTTTTCAGCTCTAGCTTTTATTTCTTGCATCTCAAATGATCCTCAAGAAGGATCCACTTATCACATCTCATTAAGGAGGTTAGAGACATCCATAAACACAAATACACACACAAGAAGTAAGTAATGATCAAAACAATAATCATATCTATAAGCCTAACCAAAAGTAAAGGCATAAAGGAGCATCATAATTCAAGAGACACTTATCAATCAATGAGAGGTGATCCTCCCCCTCTTGAACCAACCTTCAAGAGCCGATCCATAGTCCACTTGATGTCTTCACTATTTCAATCAACTTTAACAACAACCAGGCCTACTGGAGACTATCCCATCTAGGGCTTCATCAAATCTCTCACAAGTGATTGAGCATCTTCACATTGATCATGCTAGGTTTCATATCTCATATCTTTGCCACAAACCAGGGTTTCTCAAACCCAAACCTCATAATATCCATCAAACCCTAATACACAAATTGTCTAAGATTTTTTTCAAACCCTAGAATTCTTTTATGTCTCCTCCATCTTCTCTTGCTTCCATCAAAGGTGTCTCCACGGGGGTGATCTCCATGGCTTTTCTTCAGCCCAACTCTGATACCATGTTAATTTTTCATAGGGCTATAATATTCTTTGCTTTGATAATTGCATTTCTTCATTAATACATTAAGTTCACCCCATAATATCATAACATTATTCAGCAACATATGTAACTATGTAGAAAGAACAATATCATCATCATCAACAATGCAACGGAACATAAACGAACGGTAGAAGAAAAACATGCACAGATAGAGACACCAGGATTGGTCGAAGACCAGGGCAAAACCCACTATGGGGAAACCCTTGCAAATTCTCCTTCTTAGATTGTCATCAAATGATTCAGCAAAAGAGAGTACAATGATCCATATCTTTATGTATGCAACTAATTGACAAAGCAACTACAACATCCATGAAATGAACCCAACAATTTATATGCTCAAGAACTTGATTCTGACGTCTGTAATGAACTGTCACTGTCTGCAGGCAACTGTTGAACCCTGCAGTCACTAAGCGGAATCTTAGGAAGGCTGAGATTTCATCTCTAAGACCTCAGTTGCACAGAGGAGGTGACATGCGAGAAACTATAGTTGTCACAACCGCTCCCTTAAGCCTGGCATGCAAGCGATTGGGATCAGGTTTGGATTGCGGAAACCCTAAACCCCCAGTCGCATGGATGGAGAGTTGTCTATGCAACTAGAAGGCCTCAGCTGGACTAGGAAACCCTAACCCCCCAGTCGCATGTATGGAGAGTTGTCTGCACAACTAGAAGGCTCCAGTCGCATGGATGAGCTTCTGTGCGTGCGACTACAATTGAGTCCTTCTTGTTTTGTGCCTGCGACTGTGGCTCAAAACCCTAAATCAGAGATGCGTGCCTTGGACCCTGCAATTTCACCTCAGAGCGAAACTAAACCTTCGCGGCCGAGCCTCAGACCTGTGCGAGGCTAAAGCCAAGATAGAAGAGTGTCTTATCATTGTGTCTAAATGAGGCAGAGGGCAATTGTATTTATAGCCTTTCAAGGTGGTCCACTTTACTTTAGGGCCGACCTTATCAAATATGAACATGTGGGCTTTTCTTCATAAGTACACTTTCCTTTATCCGATTTGAGTGATCTTTAGGTCAATTTTGGTCCTCTTGAAAGGAGAAATTCAATGCAATCATTATCTCCATCAAGTGAGCTGTCCAAAGTGGAATTTGACCGCAGTTGCATATTTTACCAGTCGGAACTATTTCCCAGAGGCAGAGGGAGTGGATCTAGTAGTTGTTGGATGTAGTTTTACTTGCATGGAGGTTTTCCTAGAGGTTGTATGAATTTCGTAGGACCAGTAGTGTGCATTCTAGTTGGGCAATGCAAATAGGTAGAGGAACTGCAAATTGGTTGGGAGCGACTAGATCGAGTTGTAGAGGGAGACAATGTCTCCAGTATATTTTTCCAATGCAGATCAGTATCTACCGGAGGTTTTCCATTCTACGACAACTGTTGTAATTTCTCAAATTGTTGAATAATAATAAAACCCTCATTTGCTGCACTGGTTTCCCTTCCAGCTTATTCCAAGGACATTTGTACAAAAATAACAATGTCAAAATTATTGTGTGTGCATTACTTTCTCAGTTCTAGTATTTATTTTCTGAAACATTTTTATTTGTGAAGATTGCAATTGTGAGTTATTCGTTATTTGCGTAAATTAATTTACAAAAGACAAATAAAGTGCATAAGTTAGGAGAATAATATCTAGTCACTGCAATCATGGAAATTTCACATGGTATTAGAGTAGATCGGATCAAAGAAGCTCTAGAGCAAGATTGGTGCAGTTCAGAGGGAGATCTGAGGCACTGAGAAGTAGATATGTGCAAGCCAACCAAGCAGTGTGAATTTTAAAGGTAACAGTTTGTTTTATAGTCCAGGTAAGAGATCTGGAGGAAGTGTGAATTCTCTCAGTGAAAGCAGTAGGCAGTGAGGTTGTCAGAAAGGGTTTTCGGAAGCAGATAAAATTTCACAGAGTAGATATTGCACAGAGGGTTTGCAGCGAAATGGTTTTGCAGTAGCAGATCAGCGCAAGGCAAGGAAGAGAAAGCACAAAAGTGTTTCGACCTAGCTTATTCATTTCTCCAGTATCCTCAAAGTTAGAGAAGGTTGAATTCATTTTGTAGAAAATGGGTTGAAGCAAGCAGTACGAGTAGCCAAATTCCACAGTTTGTGTAGCAAGAATAGTATTTCACTTCCAATTACCCAAAGCACTGTTAGAAGTAGGTGCAAGTAGCTTTAGAGGGCAACGAGAGGTAGTATATTCGTTGAAACGAAATTCTAAAAGCATTTCTCAATTCCCTGTGCAAGTTTGCAAAACGAAGGCCAAGTTTGTTTTTGCAAACGAAACTTAGTGTTTCCAGAAGGATTTGCCAATTGGAGGAATGAAATAAAATTTCTCTAGCTATTTGAGTTCACAGATTTTCAAGAGATGGTCGTAGCAGGATTGAGAGATCGAGATAGGTTGGATGGAGCCTCCAACTTTGGTATCTGGAAGGCCAAGATGTTGTTTCTATTGGACGAACATGGTTTGAAGGAGTTTGCTACACATTAATAGTTGTACCATCGAATCCCAACTTTGGTATGTGGAAGGCCAGGATGTTGTTTCTATTGGAAAAGCATGGTCTTAAGGAGTTTGCTACAACAGTATTAGTTGGACCATCAAATCCTATCTTGTTGTATGATTACAGGAGGGATAACTCCAAAGCCAAGAGGATGATCCTTGATGGGGTCAGGGATCACGTCGTTTCGCATATCGCAAAGATGGACACAACGAAAGAGATGTGGGATGCCATTAGTAAACTATACCAGGATCTATCAGATAATAAAAATATGGTCCTCAAAGAGAAGTTGACGACTATCAAGATGCAGAAGGGCGAGGGTGTGACTAGTATCTCACCAGGATTCAATTTGTCAGAGATAAACTTGATGCAGTAGCAGAGAAGCTAGCAGATGACGAACTAGTGTGGAAAGCGCTCAATGGGTCTATCAAGAAATGTCATACGTTCATCCAGGTGATTTATGGGAGTGACAAGCTTCCAGATTGGGAACGCCTATGGAGTGATTTCACTCAGGAGGAGCTGAGGCTCAGCTTAGTCGAGGGCAGTAGTAGCAGTAGTGGCAAGGTAGGGAAGGTGAAGGATGAGGAAAAAATCGCTCTTGAGGGAAAGGGTAAAGCGAAGCAAGGGCCCAGTAAAGGACGGGGCTCGAAAGGAGAAAAGAATGACCTATTGAAGATCAAGTGTTTTGGTTATGGTGAGCTTGGTCACTACATAAGCCAGTGTCCTAAGAGTAAGAAGGACAAGTAGGGAAAGCAAACAACTACTTCAACAAAGATCGAGAATTTGTTTGCCAAGTTGGAGGATGAATTCGCATTGATAGCAACAACACCCCCAGGAGGAGTATGACATTCTAGTCTATCATATCGGGCGGGGTTAGACGAAGGAGCAACAAGGAGATCTTGATCATAGTCATGGGGGCTTGGTCGATAGATCAAATCTAGTTGTTGAGTATGTAATTCCTCAGTTGGACCATTACCTTTGCTACGAAAGCCCAAGAGTTAAAATAGCAGGAGGATCAAAAGGTCAACAAGGCGCAATCAGATACTTGAGAGACAGTTGCAGCACAGAGGCGATGCAAATTTGTTAGTTGCAGAGAGCAAGGCACAGTTCCATCCAGTGACATTTCTAGCATTCTAGTGTTAGGAAGAGAGCCTGGGATTTCCACCAAAAGAGGCTGAAAGCAATACGAGTTGCCAATGCAAGTTATATAATTAGCTAGTGCGTGATGCAGAGGCTATAGATCATATACCAGTGGCGGGAGGTGATCCAGAGGAAGAGCGAGTAGCTTCAGTGAGCAACAGGAGGTAGAGTGGCTACTGAAAAGAGTTTTCGGAGGAAGAACGAGTTTCCCAGTAACAGTGTTGTGCAGTCCGGCTAGCCAATGCGAGAGCAAGGAGGAGTGTGAGTAGTCGAGAACAGACTGAGTTGATTTGTTGGAAGAAAAAGAGAGATTTCCTAGTTATTTTTCTTTGGGAGATCAAGACTCACTATTGAAGTGATAACAACAATGTTGAGGCAGCACAAGAGCATCAACGGTGTGAGATCATAATAGTGCAGTGGAAGCTTAGTTTGATTCAGCTACAACGTGCAACTAGTGAATCAGAGTAGAGCAGTAGCATGGTGGACAATGATTGTCGGAGAATTTTCTTCGTAGAGATTTCTAGCTTCTTGATGGCACAAGGAGATCTATTTGCAATGTGAGGATGTAGTCTCTCCAGGAATGCGAGTTCACTAGAGGCAAAGGGAGTTGCCAAGTAAGCGACATACTTTGCTAGTTAGATCGATTTGCAGAGGAGAACTAGCTCCCAGTTTATGGCTTAATGTTACAATGGAGGTCGTGGCTATTTCTAGCAGTGCAAGTTTGCTGGAGGTTGTCGAAAGTTGGAACGCAGTTGCAGAGGCCGATTCAGGGTCTCAAAGGGAGGCCTAATTAGAGAGGCCGAGAAGCTTCTAGGAGGTCAAATAAGCTAGAAAAAGTAAAGGAACAAATTTACCGGAGGCTTGCTAATTTATGGCAACCAGTTGTATCATAGATGTCAAACACTAGCAGTGTGGATCAGTTCGACAACAATATATTTCCACAAATCAACAGGTAGCAGATATACTCGCAAAGGCCTTGGTTAGGGCAAAGTTTCTCTATTTCATGGAGCAGATGGGAGTAGTGGAGAACACCTTCCTTGCTAAAAGGCAGTGCTAGTTTTTCAGGTAGAAGCGGATAGGTGTTCTAGTCTCTATGGTGTCTAAGAGGCTAATGAACATGAGATATCCAAAACCTAGAAATGGTTTCATGAGAAAAGCCTTACAAACACCTCAATTAGATTAATTAGCCATTAATTAAATCAAATTAAGTGAGGGAGGTCGATATTGCTCTAGAAACTTCCGAAAAAATTAATTGATGGAGTCAAGATGATCATAGCCATCGATTGAGATGTGATCATGACTGTTGACTTTCCAACATAAGATTATAAGAGCAGGGTCAATGGGGTTTGGAGAACACATTGAGTGAGTTCAAGTAGTTCGACTTACCCAATTGCAATGATTCAACAAGCGCGTAATTGAAGCTAGGGAGACACTGAGTAGTGGGGTACTCAGCAAAGGTTTGGGAGCAGGATACTAGAGGATATTTCCTCAATATTTCCAGTGTTCAAGAGACAAGAAGAGGAGGCCAAAATTATTTATAGAAGGTGGCTGAGATAGCAATGTGCATTAGCTAGTTTATCCAGTGCGAGTTGCAGGAGAGATCGGGTTTTAGTTGTCAGTTCTCGAAACTATTTCCTAGAGGTAGAGGGAGTGGGTCTAGCAGTTGTTGAAGGCAATTTTACTTGCATGGAGGTTTTCTCAGAGGCTGTACGAATTTCCCGAGACTAGAGTGCATTCTAGTCAGGCAGTGTGAATAGGTAGAGGAACTGTAAATTGGTTGGAAGAGGCTAGATTGAGTTGCAGAGGGAGAGAGTGAGTCTCCAGTATATTTTACCAGTGAAGATGAGTACCTACCGAAGATTTGCCATTCTAAGGCAATGAATTCTAATTTCTCAAATTGTTGAATAACTCCAGTATATTTTACCAGTGAAGATGAGTACCTACCGAAGATTTGCCATTCTAAGGCAATGAATTCTAATTTCTCAAATTGTTGAATAATAATAAAACCCTCATCTATTGCACTGGTTTTCCCTTCAAGGTTCTTCCAGGGACATTTGTACAAAAATAACAGTATCAAAATTATTGTGTGCATTATTTTCTCAGTTCCACTACTTATTTTCTGCAACATTTTTAATTGTGAAGAATGCAACTGAGTTATTCAGTATTTGTCATAAATTAATTTATAGAAAATTAGTTAATTAAATCATATTAATTGGGAGAGGTCGATTTTGCTCTAGAGACATCCAGAAAATTTAATTGGTCGAGTCAAGATGATCATAACCATTTATTGAGATGTGATCATGGTCATTGGTTGCCCAACATAAGATTATAAGAGCAGGATTGATGGGGTTTGGAGAACACATCGACTGAGTTCAAGCAATTCGACTTACCCAGTTGCGGTGATTTAGCAAGGGCATAGTTGAAGCTAGAAAGATACCGAGCAGCGGGGTATTCAATAGAGATTTGGAAGTAGGATAATGGAGAAGATTTCCTCGGAATTTTCAATGTTCAAGAGATGGAAATAGGAGGCCGAAATTATTTGCAGAAGGTGGTCGAAATAGTAGTGTGAGTTAGCTAGTTTATCCAATGTGATTTGCAGGAGAGACCACGTTTCATTTTCCATTTGCCGGAACTATTTCCCAGTGGAAGAGCGAGTGGGTCTAGCAGCTGTTGGAGGTAGTTTTACTTGCAAAGAGGTTTTCCCAATGGCTATACGAATTTCCCAAGACTGGTAGTGCACATTCCAACCAGGCAGTGCACACAGCTAGAGGGAGTGGGAATTGGTTGGGAGAGGCTATATCAAGTTGCAGAGGGAGATAGTGAGTCTCCAGTATATTTTGCCAGTGAAGATCAATATTTTCCGGCTTGCCATTCTACGACAACTAGTGGTAATTTCTCAAATTGCTAAATAATAATAAAACCCTAATCTGCTGCACTGGTTCTCCCTTCGTGGTTTTTCCAGGCACATTTGTCCAAAAATAACGATGTTAGAATTATTGTGTCCATTATTTTCTCAGTTCCAATATTTATTTTTCGCATTGTTTTTATTTGTGAATATTACAATAGTGAGTTATTCGTTATTTGTAGTAAACTAATTTATAGAAGACAATAAAATATGTAAGTTAGGAGAATAATATCCAGTAGCTGAAATCACGGAAATTTCACACCAAAGAAATAGAGTCACCAAATAGAATTGCATGCCAATCAACTTTCCCCCTAATGAAGAGTTGAATGTTACATCAGTAAATCATCCAACAACTTTGGGTGAATTGACAATCCTAAAACAAATGCTTCACTATTTCAGGATTGCCACAAATAGGTAAGACACCAATTTTATCAAGCCATGCCTTGAAAGGGAAGCCTTCATAGATAACCATCCATGCAAACACATGTAGCTTAAATGTAAACCCCACCAACCACACATTGTGCCACCACTAAATTCATCAACCCTCAACATCTGAAGACATACCCTACAACGAATGCAGGGCCAAGCTTATGGTGTTGATGCAAAATCGAGAACAACTTACATGAATCAAACTAATCCACTGGGCACCCAAAACTCCAACTCGAATCATGCCATAAAGGTCCCAACATATCACTATTCATCTTAAACAAATCCTCCCGTAGAACAAGCCCAAAAATCTCAGTAATGGTGGATGGATTTAATGAGAGCAAGGCATACTCATGCACCAAGGTGTGTGTCCTTCCAAAAAAGAGCATTTATATTCCAAAGATCACACTTAAGAAAGATACCCTTCTTCCTCAAAGATTGTGCCTAAAAGCATAGTAAATCAACGATATAGGTGTCCTAAGTCCTTTAGCTCCAAAAAAGATGTCTAGTTTGTTGAACATATGCTTATACTTTTGGGGGCAATGTGAATCAGTATAAGATCCTTTTTTTTTCTAAATGAGCATCATCAATCATTTATTAACTTCAAAACATTAAATGCTGTAAAAATTTCTCATTTCCCACCCCGGTTTTCAGTTTCACCTTATTTCTCCCATATTGTTAAATGCCCTTTCCCATATCCATACATTCAACAACTGAAAAAATAAATTTTTGCTGAAAACACAAATTCTGGAAATTTTATCGAATGCTGAAAAATGCAGAAATAAAAAATCAGCAGGTACAAACCAGTGTGGAAAAAGTCTGCAAAAAATCCCGATTTAATCCTAAAAACGCGATTTTTTGAACTAAACGATTTAATCCCCCGACTTTTTGGCGACTTTTTCCCAAAGGAAAAAATCGCGATTTTTTCCTTATACTCCCGATTTAATCGGGAGTCGACCCAAAAAGTCTGCCTCCCTTCCCAGGCCGCGGATAAAGAGGCCGCAAAGGTGAAAAAACTGTAAATTGAAGCTTCCATCCATGCATTTTCAAGTTATTGCATTGTATTGTTTGTCATACTTCTTGCGAGCATAGTAGTCTCATTTGTATTCTGTTAGTTTTGACGTTAAGATATGTTTTTGTTTTCCAAGGAAAAACAAATCTTTATACTTCATATTTCTAGTTAGAAAGCAAAATATGCATTGGCTAAGCCTCAAGGCTTTCAGTGATCCAGACTCTAACAACCACTGCCCCTTCAAAAGATTACAAAAGTACCAAAAGGACAAGCATACAACAGTGTCTCGTAGAAAGAACCGCACACCATCAAAAACATTGTTACAGTCGTTGAATGCTTCCAGAAGAAACAACAAAGAGGAGGTCATGAAGATCAAATAAAAACAACCTGTCCAAAAAAAAACAAAACCAGTGCCTCAAAAAAGAACCCATTTTTTAGACAGGAACAAAGTACTTGTGAAATCTTGTGACAACAAAGATCCTTCCTGCAATGAGAGCACATTTTGAAAGGGAATCTTCTTTTGTGGTGAACTTCTTGTAAATGTGGGGAAAGGTTATGTATCAGAAGTGGATTTTACCTCCAAGAGTTTTTGAATAATAGATGCCAAGGCTAGGTTAGTAATCCGACATCTACTGTTTTCTCAGAAAATAAGCAGCTTGGAGTCACCAAGCGTTAATTTTCACATCTAACTGTGATACTCACGGTTAATTTTCATTGGACCTACCACCTAACACCTTATTACCCAAGCAAATTACAATCTACTGAATAAATGCATGACTTATTTCTTAGTACAATTAGGAAACAAAAATTAAAAGGGGAAGAGGATCTCAGTGACTGATTACTTGATGACTTTTACATGACTCATGATATACATTTATTATATTTTTTGTTGATATTTTGACTCTTGAGAGTTGAGACTCAGACAGGTCTCAAAATTCAGGAGTTGATTCACTATTTTGATATGTGATGTAGCACTGGACTTCATATACATATTATATATTAGCTTACTTCACATGTTTATGTGGAAATGCATTTATTTGATGTTGTGGATACTCTAGATGTTAAAAAAAATTAAAAAAAATGAATAATTTTGTGTTGTTTTAATTTTTCCGACTTTTTGCCGACTTTTTCAAAAAAATCCTGACTTTGACGAGTTTTTCAACTTTTGGACCCTTGCCGAATTAATCCCGACTTCGACTTTTTCCACATTGGTACAAACAGTCATTTAACACATTTGAACACAGTGATTTTTGGTCAATGTGACCCTGAAAAAACCCCCTACAACTCTTGGGGAAAACCAATTTGAGAGCTCTTCCTTATTTCTGAAAATGCCTTTTTTACAGTGAGTAGAAATATTCAACAAAAAATCAGCAAGCAAATTTACAACTTATCTCTTTTCCCATGCCTCACAGCAAATTGGAAATTACAGCAAACAGGACAGCAATAAATGTTGTACGACCTCCTCGATTTTCGTGCCCACTTTCAGCATTAAATGTTGTTGTACGACCTGCATTAAATGACCTATACAGACTACAATAAATGCAGTGTACGAACCTAGATTTGCTTGCAGAAAAAAAGCAAACTGCTCCTTGATTTATGTGCAAACCACTCCTCGATTTCTGTGCAAACCAGCTGTACGGATTTCTAGAAAATCGTGCCAAAATCATCCTTTCACTGTGTGCTGAATCAGCTGTGCAAATCTGCTCAACTGTTGCCTTGGAATGTGTGCCAAGCTGCCGTCTCCTTCTCCTCGTCCAGAAACCTCCCTTGCTCTCTTGCTCTCCTTCTCTCAATCTGCTCATGAAAGAATGAATGACCTCTTGCCTCCTTTTCCTCCTTTAATCTAATCCTAGGTGACTTTTGGGTAACCTCTAAATCCAATGGCTGAAATGGATTGAGATCTAGGGCTGAGATTAAATGCTCATTTAAATCTCACTTTTTCTTTTTTAACTCATCCCACTTTAATAAAGACCCACTTAGTCATTTATTTCCAAAGTCACTTTTCCTTTCTAATTTTACATTAACTTTATTAAAATCACTTTAAAATTAGACTTTAGTAACTTTATCACTTAAAGTCACTTTTAAATTAGATTTAACTTTATAAAAATTATAAAGTTACTTTAGGAGAAAAATTAAATCCTTTTGAACACTTTTCCCTAGGCCAAAGATCAAAGCCTTAGGGAACCACCTGTCCTCCGGTACCAAATTTCAACAAATGCATGTAAACTCAAATCACAGTATACAAAGCTTAACGTGGATATTCAACAATTAGGTGCAACTACAAGATAACATACAAATATTCCATCCATTTGTGTAAAGAATAGCTCCAAAGATAACCAAAATCAGCTCGAAATATCAAAGTGCATTTATAGATCCAATCTCTGCCACAAAAAAAAGAGGGTTGAAATTTCTCTAGAGAGAGAGAGAGGCAAAAATATCCAAGTGTGATGATGTCTAACAAAAATGAAAGGTTCCTCTACATATATGAGGAATCTGAATCCCATTTTAGCCTACTAGCCCCTCAAATTATTAAAATAATGGGCAAGCTGACCAAGTAAACACGTGAGAGTTGTAGGATAGATAGTGTCAATGTCATGCATGATTAGGCCCTTGTAGGGAAAGCGTTGAGGGTCAAGAGTGCGATGAAGTGTGTAGAAGCCCTCTAAAATCATCCTTTAGGGGTTGGCCCCTAAGACTCTGTCAATCTCCCTTTGTGGACCGCAATTTTAACTTTAGGGTACAAAAAAGGTCTCATGGGTCTCCAAGTGGGCAAAATCGTTGTCTCTGCTCCAACATTGAGGGATCTCAAGATGTTTTTAGCCCTCCCATGTCTCAATGTGTGAGACCATCCTCATCTGGGCCCTGGTTTGGTTGGCATCAAATGTGATTAGTGCTAAGTCGTTTGGGGGCATGCTAGTCTAGGTGCATCATCCCATAAAATTCAACAATGTGGGGCAAAGCGTTTGAACGGTATAGGTGCTGGAGGTGCCCAAGAATGCAAGTGATGCACTAAAACTGTTTGAAGTTCAATGGCTTTCAATGCCTCACATGTGGGTGTCAATATGTCCCTCTAGAGGACCTGAACCCTAGTCAAGTTGCCCAGACCCATAGATGGAACCACCTGTCAATCACAAATAATATCCAATACTAAAACTTTAACCATTAGGTACATTTAAATCATTATTGCATCTAAGTGAACCAAGATTAAAAGTAATGGGAAAATTAACACTTCATATGATGCCTCCCTTCCAAAATTGTTCCTTTTCTCATGTAATGTTGTTACCTCCGTAGGTAGGAGTGGTTAATAGACAACCCTATTAGGTGCTTTCAACCACTAATGGGACGACCACAGGTACATGTTCTTTGTTGAACCTTCTGCTCCATGTCTAGCCAAATCACTTGATAACACTGGTGCTTCTTGCAATACTCTCAGAACTCCCTCCTAGAGCTGACACTTGTGCACACTGCACACTTTGATCTAGTTGCCCTTCAAAGTAGCTTTGATACCATGTTGGAATTTCCATGCACCCCGGGCTAGTCTATGCCTTACCTAGGAACATAAACACACTGAAGATGCCCAACCAAAAACATCTTTGCACAGAGGAATATAACAACAATGACATCAACAATAGCAAAAAAGATTTTATGGCCCAAAATGCATTCCTTATTAGTCCATCAATAAGAAAAGCATAGGGCTCTTGAACCAGGGATCGTGGCCCATTACCAACCACAATATAAAACTATAATACAAAGTCAATCTAGTGACCAAATACAACTAGCCCTATGGTCAATTCCTTTAGGCTCTCATCTGTTCAACATACAAATCAACTTACTTGGCAGTGGCTTTCTTACTTGTAGTAGACACACTTCCTTCTCTATGCACAACAACCCCTTGCCAACCTTCCTATAGCCCTCAACTAGTCCCTTTAGTAGCTACAGGCCTTCCTTTTAGCCATCAGGCTACTCCTTCAACCTTCTATCATTTCTGGCCTACTCCTTTAGGCCAAACCCTTAAGCTAGTGTTAGCTTCCCACCTGGCATCTGTAGGCATAATCTTTGACAGCAACCTACTTGCCTTGTGCTGCTCCTTGAGCCCTATGTCCACCAGTTTTTCAACCCTTATACAACTCAACCAACCTTGCTTGAGGTCCTGTTCAACACTTGGTTAGGTTGTTTTAGGTTTGCAGCCTCCACAACAACCTCAACCAACCTCTCTTTAAGTTCTATTTGGCCCCCTGTCATCTCTGAATACCCTGCAACCAACCTTCTCCACCTCTGTCTCCCTGTCTTCATTTCCTAAGGCCCTAACCAAGCCGCCTCCTAAACCTCTTTCCAACATACGGGCTTGCCCTAACTAGGTTGCGGCCCTCTCATCACAGTTGAGACCAGCAACCAACCACGACTCCTTGAACAAAACACCAAACAAACCTTAAACGTGCTTTAACATAGCTCTTTTTAGCTGCAGGTGGCCGCTTCTAGGCATACACTGCTACAAACCTACCCATGACCCTCTTAACTAGATCTTCAACAGATGCCTAAGGACCTCAGCGCTCTTGGTGCGTCTTGCAGTCAATACCAAACACAGTGCAACCCTCAAACTAGGGCTTAGACCTCTTTCCACCTCAAAAAGACCTTTGTCCAATGCTCCTTGGTTGCAGCCTCTTCTTTACTAGACTTCGACCCACTTCTTGTTGTAGCTATGTCTCTTGTAGCCTTCCCAACCTTCTCAAAACTCAGCCTCTCTCTAGCAGTCTAGTCTAAGTCCTTTTCACCTCCTCAACCACAAGTGAAGTCCTTCTCACTTATGACTTTAGCCTTTCCTTTGGCTTGTATTTATATTTCCCTAGGTGACTTAGAAGCCTTCTTGATCCTTCAAGAGACCCACAACACCACTCCACAATTAATTAGAAAATGAAATTCATATCCTTGGGTTCCAAGCCGACTCCTTTGGGTCAAAACCCCAAACCTTGGGTATCTTGCCCACAAGCTCTCTTTTTGTGGGTTTTCTCCACTTGGAAATACCTTCTGAGCTACCGAAATTTCAACATTGTTATTTTGAAGTTTAAGAGTTTGACTTTCATCTGCTAAGGTTTATTACATTGGGACATTTATGTAAATAATTAATAAAGGCGTCATGTAAAGATACAACTTTACATGAAAGGTCCCCATAAGGCCCATAAATGTCGAGCCCATTCGACATTGTAATCCTCATTCAAAGATCCATCTCCTTTTATATTCTATTCTAACTTGGAAGTTTTCAATTATACCTTGTGTTTATACACTTCAAATGCATATAGATGGATTTTTTAGAATACCACATGCAATACCCACAGGGTAATCACAGGGGTAGATCTACAATCTTGATTATTACAATTTCTTAACATAATATTTTATGTTGAAAAAATGGCATAGACAACATTTCATTGGGTCAGATGAGCAGGTTGTAGATAATTTGACCAAGACCTTGATAAAAGGAACCTTGCCTTCTACAGACATAAGCTAGTAGTAGGGCAGAATACCTTCCTCACTAAGAGGAAGGGTTGAAGTTTAGTAGCAGATACGTGATTCTGCATAGACAGGGCGTTAAGCGTGCAGAAGTCATGAACCTCAATTAATTCAGTAAGTTGTTTTTTATAATTTTCCTAAGTCTAACTTAAGGAAAGCACATTAATTGAAGCCAATTAATTAATGTTGGATATTGAACTAGGAATGTCTAAAGAAATGTAAGTCAATTAAATTAGTGACCTAGATTTAATCTCAACCATTGATCTTAAGTGAGGCGAGAGCTAATCTCAATCATCAATCACTTTGGTGATCAGGGTTAGGGATTTAGCTAAATAGAGAATTATTAAAGACAACCTAAGGAGAGAAGAAGCCATAGCTTTGAGAAAATAAATTTTCAGTTAGTATAAGATAGTGATTGTGAAAACACATCCTGAGGAGAAGAGGAAAAGAAACAAGAGTAGAGGAAAATAAGAGCCCATCATCTAAAGATAGATCTCAGAGGAGACTGAGTGAATTTTCCTTCACAAAATCACAGAGGTAGCAAAAGCGGCTATAGCGCAGCTTGAGGCTAACAAAGGGTGAGTTCAGGAGGTCGGGAACTACAACCAGGGCTTGCATGAGGATTGTATAGGCCACATGGGTGGAAGCTACTACGAGTTGAACATTGTACAAGCCATACAGTTGAGTCCATCTTCTGTCCAGAATTCATACAACGGTGTGCAGGAGTGATTTTCTACAGTTTGGTGTTGGGGAGTTTTTTTTGGGCCAAGTTCAGCAAAGTTTATTTGCTGTAAATTCCAGCTTTGCTATGTGGGTCATTTTCCCAATTAGGGGGCCCTCACTATTATAAAGTCAAGTTCAGTTAGAAGGAAAATTTCTGGGTGAGAATTATTTCCTGTGTTTGCTTCCACTGAAATTTTCCGAGCTAAAATTCCATTGTATCTCTTATTCAATAGATTTGGATTTAGAGTTTTCTAGGTTAATAATTTACTAGGAATATTACATCAGATCGGGAATTAGAAGTTTAACATTCTTGAAAACATATGTTCAAATATTCAATAGCTATACAATATATTATTGAGCTGAATGTTTATCTTTGATTTTTCTCAATTCAAATCTAAGTTATCCCTAAAACAATGACATCTTCCAATTAATTCTATAGCTTTTAAACTTACAATAGCTCTCTCTCCTTTGCCTACCTAGTTGTGTAGCATGATCACTGTCATCACCCACCTCATTTCTCTGAAAATAGTGCACCTAATCTTGCATTTCTTTGAAAGCACTACCTTGTAGTACAAGGATTAAGGTTTGCATGTATAATAATTAGCTTTTAATGTAAGATTGAATTGAAAAAGGTTAATACTTCAAAGTAAAAATTCCTCTACGAAGAGGCTTCTTAATACATCATATCCTTCATATAATATAAGTGCTTCCTATAACATGCTGGCCTTGTTTAAATATACGTTCACAGAAGTATTTTGTTTTGGTATGAGAAAGAAACCTTAGACAGAGTATTGGGAAGGATATGGGGATGATTTTCTTGCAAGACCAGCACATATTTCTCCAAGTCTTCCTTGCAACTGCATTTATGTTCACAAAATATAAAAACAAATTTGTCAAGTCCATAATTGAAATCGATAGCTTATAAAAAGATGAAATAATAGCTAACTACGGATATGCAATAAAGGTACAAGGAAATATGAGATACAAATTTTTGCTTGCTACAAGTAAACAATGTACATTTTTCTGTTGAAAATATTCTAAACACTCAATACTAATGTAGTTGAGCTCCAATCCTTTTGAGTTACCAATCTTGTTAAATACATAGAAATGTGTGTAAGGTAGCTAAGGTGCATGTTTTAACTTTTAACAACACACATCTCTAACACATCAAAAGATAGTCTCATTATGGAAAACAGGGAAAAAAATTTATTAAAAAGGAAAGAAATATATAAACTTATTAACAATATAGCCCGAATATTTAAAGCACCCATGCCTATCCAAATGTAGTTGATCCACATCTCTCTGACAACTAGAATGTTCAATTAATGCTGGCAATTTCAAGCATTATCAAAGTCACCCTCTATTAATAAGGAGTCAACCTAAATTGAGTTACACACAAAAAGCTATCTATCTTTCCCTCTTTACATATGGTGACCATTTCCCATCACCAACATATCTTTCCCTCTCATCATAACTTAATTTCTGCATACTGCAATGAATTCATCCTTAAATGAAGTGCATATTTTGTCATAAATTTTGTTATTTTACCACATATCCTCGCACATAAGTTTTTCTCATTTTTCAAATATGCTATTAGTTTAGGACAGTAAATCAGCTCTAAAGATTGAAAACAAAATGCATCTTTCTTGTTATCACCATTTGAAAATCTCAACCACCTTGGTATACAGAGACAGTCGTACTATAGAGTCATAGACAATGGGCAAAGTGCAAATTTATGGTCTGCATATAGCTATTGTTGCCACACAATCTAGCAGGGGCCCTAGGAGGGGTACCTAAGGGACAACTACTAAACCAAATGACAACAATGGGACAAAGACTCACTGTTACCTCAATCAGTGTCCCCTTCTTTTACGGACTTTCATTGATTCCCAAGGCCCATTCAAAGGAGATCAAATAAGGGCTCAATGCTTCAAGAGAAGGTAATGGCTCTCCGAGAAAGACATATGAGGAAGACCAAGACATAGGGTTAGGGATATTCAAATAACAATGAGTATGCCTAGGATCAAGGCTTCCAAGATGAGGGAAGCCCTCTCTAGGGCCTTTGTAAGATAATCCTTCTTCAAATAGGGTTTTCGCTCCACTAAGGAGATCTAGAAAGAAGCCCAAACAAGACCTAGGGTTTATGAGTAATAGTGGGAGTAAGAACTCCAATATGATCACTAGGTCAAGCAAAGGCAAAGAAAGGGTCAAGAAATATTAGCTTCCTTTGATTTTTATGTGCAAATGACCCTCAAAGAGACCACCAACCTTAGATGTTGAAGGTAGCTTCAAAAGATGTAGCTAGGGCATGAGTTTTCTAACAAAACGACCATAGGAATTGCCTCAAATTTGGAGGATCACTAGAGGACACATCAACGCAGTAGCCTAGCCAAACGGTTTTGCAAGATCACATACCCAAAGCAGTTCGCACGTAGCCCTAGCTAGCCATCTAAGGTAGGGGCCAAAATTTTGGAAAAAGAAGAAAAAGAGATGTAAAGAAGGGTAACCACCAAATTTACTTGGACTAGTGCCTTACCCTTGGCTATGGAGTCTATGCGATTTGATATCCCACAAAACTTTGTCTTCAAGGAGGCCAAATGTGAAAATTTGGATGCCCAAATTTCTACTGCAACAATTGATTATGTTTCTTCTATTTATTAATTATTGAACAAAATTATTTATTGTTTCGTACAGTAAACACCGAAACCAATACACTGTAGCCTTCACCATTTGAATAAAATGTGGAAACAAGAAACTTAACAAGAAAGAAATACACAATACATCTACACAATTATTTTTGGACAAATGTCTCTGGAAAAACACAGTGTGGGAAAATTGGTGTAGCAACTGAGGGTTTTATTATTATGAAGTAGTAATTCTGAATACAATCTCTTGGATGCCTTGTTGGCTATCCAATACAGAGAATATCATTGAACAGAGAGATAAGTGAGATTACCTCACACTATCACTGGAAATCCTGGCTAATCCAGCCACTGAATGGACTGCATTTTCACAATCACTGCGTCAACCCAGTGTCACAGCCCCTAGGGACAATGTCACCCCTTCAGCAGATCGATTGACTACCCAAGAACTTCTATTTTCACCTCTTGGTCTCACACCTCGGCTCCTGGCTTCCTGCTTCTGATATCGATTCCCCCAAAAAAATTTCGAACTTCCTCAAGGCTCAGCGCTGCTTTTGTGTCAGCCTATGCTTCCTCTGCGTGGCCCTATGTCAGTCTCTTCTAGCTCAGAGCTGCCTCTACATGCCCCTGCATCAGCCTCTTCTAGCTCTGCACTGCCTCTCTTGGATCTCTCTCTGCCTCCTCTATGGAGTATTCCTGGATAAGGGGAAATCTTCAACCGGAACTATTCCCGTCCCTCACTGCAAAAGATCACTTCAAAATTCTTTCCAGCAACTGCTCTGCTTCAGAAAATTGATCTTCTGATCTTCACTCGATGTGTTCTCCAAGTGCCCATCGACGTCCTTATAATCCTCCAATTGAGAACCAACGGCCCAGATTAGATTCTAATCAATGGCTCAGATCATATGGACTCGATCTATGTCTTCTTCTAGAAGTTTCACCCACAATTAGATTAATACCCTTTAATTATTTTAATTTCCTAAGTTTAGACTTAGGGACCCATTAAAAATAATTAATTATTTTACTAAAACTGTCTCTGGGTGGAATTTACCAAAACGATTTCTGGTTATTGGAGAATGCATGTGTCTAAGCCTCCCTGCAAATTTTGAGACTTACAGCACATCTGATGCTACCAGAAGTCAACACTCCCTCTTAGTGAGGAATGTGCTCTAGCAATGCAACCTGTTGAAGCATCACTCTTTTCTGTAACATCTTTTGCACTGCTGATGTCTGACATTCTGTCCACCAACTACTACGCAAATGTTGCATTTGTACTGTTGCTGACCTTACCACTATCAACATTGCATCTGCATTGTGACCTTCTCCAACTGCTGATGCTACTGCATTAGCAATGGAAAAGCATCCCAAATTATTGAACTAGTGTTTAGTATAATGCATCTCGTCACTGGAGTTCTGACTGTTGCTAGTCTCAATGCTAACCCTTTGAAGCCTCTACGTTGCTGCTGACCTCTGCTCTGTGTCAACTGCACTACTGCCAACTCTACTCTACGCTGCTCAGTCTTTGGCACTCATAGCCACTGCAACTGCCTCTCCTAGCATTCCTCTACATCAACTAACACTGGTCCATCATGCTACTTCTGATCTGGGCCCCTGTAACAAGGAATTGATCTGAGGGGTGGACTCCTCAACGATCCTGCCCATTTATAGTCCTTTCGAACTACAACTCTAAATGAACCCACCTCCCTCCTCGAGGTATCTTGACTGTCATGGCAAACTCCTCCTCGATCTTCGCAGGTGCAGCCTTCAGATCATGTTTCTCCTCTTTGTCCTTCTTCTTGAGAGGACACTGTGTTGTGTAGTGACCCATTTCACCACACTTTAAGCATTTGATCTTCGAGATGTCCTTCTTCTGCCTCCACTGCTCCTGATTTCCCATGGATGCAAGGGTTGCATTCTCTTCCTCCTCCTTAGGCTTCGACCCACTGCTGCTGCTTTCATCAAGCTTACACTTGACTAGATCTCAACTCAGCTCTTCTTGCTTGAGAGCTGCCAACATACTATTCTAGTCTGGCAAATCTGCCCTGCCTAGGATGCTCTGGACAAAGACTTGCCACTCTTCTGAGACTGAGTTTAGGGCCAGTCTCACCATCTCGGAACCTTAAGGGGTAAACCCCACAGCTACTAATTGTCCCGGGCCTTCTGAAGCTTTGTGAGGAATGGATCAATGTGCTCCCCCTTCTGCATCTGTGCAAATCTCAATTTCTGCTCTAAGTACATCTTCTGTCGCTCGGAAGATCCCTGATACAGCGTTGTCTACAGAAGATCCCTGATACAGCGTAGACAACGCATCCCACATCTCCTTAGCAGTTCCTCTATTAGCAATGTGACAGAGCACATGATCCTTGACTCCATCGAGGATCATTCTCTTTGCCTTTGCCATTTCTCCCTTGTACTTCTTGACCGGATCTAGATACGCGGGCTCAGCCACCATGCTGTCGTCGTAGACCTTGAGAAAGTGCTTACCTAAAAGGCACGACATCCTTGCCTTCCAGATCACATAGTTGGATGCCCCATCCAACCTGTCCTAATCTCTCAACCCACTGGCTACCATCTCTGCCAATCAAAAAATTCAAATGACCTCCTCTCTCCTGCTACTGCTCAACAAATGAGAATTTGAATTCCCTAGCTAGGAATATTTTGGGAAGAAATTCCCTCAACTATCTCTTCCTTCTAACGTATTTCTGCTCGACAATTGCCTGTAGAAAACTACGTCACACCAGAAACCCCTCTTCGCTGAAGCTACTACTGCACTGCTCCCTCTACCGCTGAGAGATTTCGATCTAGAAATCCGACCTCTCTGTCAACTCACTCAAAGAGAGATTTACCACAAAAATCATGCCTTCTTGGCCTGAACTGCACAATCCCTCTGGGGATTCGATTTGTTGCTTATGCAACACTTCGACTTCCCTCCTTCCTTCAGCGTTGGGCTCTTCTAGCATTGCTCTCATGTTTTGCTTGCAACTCTAATACCATGTGAAAATTTATATGTCCAAATTTCTACTGCAGCAACGGATTAAGTTTCTTCTATTTGTTAATTATTGAACAAAATTATTTACTATTTCCTACAGTAAACATCGAAACTAATACACTGCAGCCTTCACCATTTAAATAAAATGCGAAAAACAAGAAACTAAACAAGAAAGAAATCTGAAATACAAAACACATCTACACGGTTACTTTTGGACAAGTGTCCCCGAAAAATCCCAGTATGGTAAAACAGGTGCAGTAGCTGAGGGTTTTATTATTATGCAATAGCAATTCCGAATACAATCTCCGGATGCCCTGTTGGTTATCCAATACAGAGAAGATCACTAACAGAGAGATAAGTGAGATTACCTCACACTATCATTGGAAATCCTGGCTGATCCAACCATTGAATGGACCACCCTTAGCTGCCTTTGCGCAGTCACTGTGTTAGCCCAGGGTCATAGCCCCTAGGGATAGCGTCACCCCTTTTGTTGATCGATTTCCTGCCCAAGAAATTCGATCTTCACCTCCCGGTCTCACACCCTAGCTTTCGACTTCTCATATCGATTCCCCCAGCAAATTTTCAGATGTCCTCAAGGCTCAACGTTGCCTCTTTGTCAGCCTACGTTGCCTCTGCGTGGCCCTACGTCAGCCTCTTTTGCCTTTGTTCTGCCTCTCCCGGATCTCTCTTTGCCTCCTCTGTTGAGTATTACCGGATCAAGAGAAATCTCCAACCGGAACTATCCCTGCCCCTCACTACAAAAGATCACTTCGAAATTCTTTCGACAACTACTCTACTTCAGAAAAATCGATCTTCTGATCTTGCTCGATGTGTTCTCCAAGTGCCCATCGATGTTCTTCTCATAATCCTCCAGTTGAGAACCAACGGCTCAAATTAGATTCTAATCAATGGTTCAGATCACTTGGACTCGATCTCCGTCTTCTTCTAGAAGTTTCACCCACAGTTAGATTAATACCCTTTAATTATTTTAATTTTCTAAGTTTAAACTTAGGGACCCATTAAAAATAATTAATTATTTTAATAAACTGTCTCCGAGTGGAATTTCCCAGAACGATTTTTGGGTGTTGGAGAATGCCTGTGAATAAGCCTCCCTGCAAATTTTGAGACTTAGAGAACATTTGATGTTACCAGAAATCAACACCAAATTGTGATGCCTTAGCAATATCTTTTTAGCATTTACCCACCGAAGATCAATGGACTTTTATGGAACAAAAAACAAGTTTTAATCCACTAGAGACATTCATCTACTTGCCATTAAATGAGTAACATGCACATGTTTGCAATCTAATAATCTTTTTAATGATACTTGTTGTCGCTCAAATTGTATAGGCACAGTGCGACAACGAGTCATGGCAAAGGTTATCACTCTGATCCTTGCCCTCTCCATTTTAATTGTCTCCCAACAACAAGCTATGCGGGGTAGTCCCTATGGAAGATGATAATACAAGACTTGTTCGCAACTAGCAAGTACGAGAGACATGATTGAATGGCCTAGCCACTTGATTGGTTTTAGCAACTTAATAGATTAGATTGGATTATTTTAGTGAGACCAGTGCCTTACGGATTCAAGTACTTGATCTATATCGATTAAGTACCAAATGACCAGATGAACAATTGTTGCTTAAGAGATGCTTAGGTATCCTATAAGAAGTGCAAATCCTATAATCTAGGTGAGGAAAATGGAAAAAAAAAAAGCTTCCAACTAGTTGCATACGAATAAGTGGCATCAGGATGATTGGAGACCTCGAAGGTTTGTGTTTACTTTTATATGTATATTTGAAAGTTTATTGTTGATTAGAGTTTGTGTTTGAATAGGTAAATCTCCCCATGAAGAAGGATGAATACTTGGGAAGCATGCTTGGACAAATGCATATATCTAGTTTATTAGGGAGAGATGAAGCATCTAATGATGGATGCTTGGGAGGACATCCGGTCGGCCTATGTGTGTTTGATGTCTAGATCTCGAAGAGGGAGGGTGGCATTGGTCTTGGAGCTCTGACCTTGCATACACACCTAGATCCCTGGGTTGATGATTAGTTAGTAAGCCTGATGGTACCTAGACTAGCTGAAAGCTTCAGTCCATCTTAGTCCCACCCAGATAGATAACCCTAATCAGGTATCTAGTCTGAGGCACTAAGTGTGCCAGAACTCTTCGTAGTTCATTTTGGAGATGTTCCATGTACCTCTATAAATATAGATAATTATGAATACCTCCCTAGTTAAGATGGAGTGTTGAAAAATGTAAATAGTGTTGGTCTTCGTAATTATATTTAAAATGTATTTGTCCAAAGAAAGTAAAAGAAATTTTATTATTAAATAAATTGACTTATTAAAGCATGGGTTTCATGTTTGGGTCAATTGTTTTTAGGTCAAAGCCTCCATCAAAAACTTCTAGGGTTTATGTCAAGTGCCATTGTCCATGTCATAATGTAAAGAACCCTTCTTGGGATTTATTTGTCAAGAAAGAAAATTTATTTTATTGTGAAATGGGTCAATTAGGCCTCCTCCACCAAGTCAGCCTCAAACTAGACAAGTCGGCCTAAACTAGGCAGCAAAATCCTTATATAAAGGCAACAACTCGACCTCGTTTGTCACTCACTCACAACAAGTTCCATCTACAGTTCCTGGGCTAAGGAAAATTGTGAATTTCAAGAGAAGGAAAGGAAAAAGGATAGTGAAGAAGAAGGGGGTCTCTCACAAGCATAAGAAGTTGAAATTCTCTCTCTTTCTCTCACACGTGTGAAGTTGTGAAGTTGCTGGAAGGGCCGAAATTCTGTAGTTGCTAGGAAGGCCGAAATTTTGAAGCTGTTGGTGAAGCTAGGGCTGAAATTTCTGGGTTGATGTTGGGTTGTTACGGTTGTAGCTGCTAAACAAGAAGAGACTATTGAAGGTTGCAGTATCTCATTGGAAGGTTGACTTGGTGGAGGAGGAAGGTTTGTTGGTCTAGGGTCTTCGTTTATCTCATTTGAATTACTGAAGGAAGAGTTCTTGACTGGGTTTTGCCCAAGTTGTGCGCCTACATCTAGTGTCCTTGATCTTCGTGTTTTGGTTTTGGTAATTGCTTGATGAACTAAGATAAAAGAAGAACATAAGAAAGATAATAATAATTCAAAGAAATCCCAAGTAATTATCAATAAGGGAAAATATTTCTGCCTTTTTGGTTTTCTAACATAAATAACTTGTTCTTGCGAGCTTCTTATTCATGGTTTGGGACTGATTTCATGGTGAAAGCAATCTGACCTAATTTATTTAAGTTTGAAGTAATAGCATTGTGAAGAATCACTAGTGAACTAAATGTATGAGTCTTGCATCTTGAGGATAGCTAGTTAGTTTATTAACTTGTCTATTGCATTCTTGCATTTTCATTGCTAAGATAGTACCATTGCTTCTTTGCATTTTGCATCATTGCATGAACATCTCATTAGTAGTTGAATGCATTTGTTAGTCTTCTCTTGCATTGCATATCAATGTTAGCAATGTCATCTCTCCTTATGCTTATTGGTTTTGGTTACATTTGCGCTTAAAAGGAAATTGCAATTGGTTCATAATCTAAGTGGTAAGAATATATTTTGCTCCAAATTGTTCTTGTTCCTAATTGCTAATAACACGAGAGAACTGAAATGAGATCTTATTAACACATTAGTAAGCTCTAATAAGCATCTTGGATGATTAATATTGCTAATATTGTTTCATTAGAATAAAGTGTTCTTTCAAAGTTATTGTTCTTGTCATCTTGTGTTGAATATCATTGTAAGCATCTTGATTTCAAGTGATTTAATCCAGTCAAAGCATTTAACATATAACAATCTCATTAAAGCAATCACTCATATCTTGCACCTTCATTCTAGGTTAGAACTTAGAAGTGCATCTCTAAAATATACCTCTAAGCATAAGCTTGGTTGTAAGAAAGACAAGACCACCTTCCCCACATAATTTGAAAAGGTTAGACCCTAATTTGCAATTAAGATAGGTGACCTTGCAATTCTCTTGTGGTCAATCCCTTGTAGGAATGGAGGCACCTTAGTGGTTAGAACCCTACGGGAGGTATCGTTAATGACACCTTGGCCTCCTTCCTTTAGGTTTCTCTCTACAACTTGCATTTAAAACTAGCTTCAAAAGAATTGAGAGGAAGGATTCACCTAGACAAGGCATCTAATTAAAATTAACCAAGATCTTACATCACAAATTAGATCTAGGTCTTGCACTTCATTTAGTATAGAATTTGCATCCTGTTGCAACTATTCATCCAGTAACCTGGAGTATTAATCTATATTGTGCAAGTAATTAATTTAAAGGCACTGGTCTATTGTTTATAATCTTGAAGAATATAATCTAATGGTGCTTAATAATCTTACTTGCTACTTAATTTTCACTCAAGTTGTTAGGCCATTGAGTTGTGTCTCCTGCACTTGTTGGTTCCCAACAAGTTTCTCATCATCTCATCCATACGGATTATCCCCCTTAGCCTACATTCAAGAGATAGCTTAAACAGAGAGGGTAGGAATCAGAGTGATAGCCCTTGTCTTGAGAATTGTCGCAATTTTGTGTACAATTTGAGCGAGAACATGGGGTTTTTGCCTTGACTTGGAGCATATATCTTGTGTCTCTTGTTCTCTGTGATCTTCATATTTTTGTATTTTGCTAATTGCTTTGTTAGGCCCCTATACTACTAGTGTAACCCTTATTGTTATTAGTACAACCCACTTATTATATTGATGTACCCACATAGTGCCCATATTGTTACTATTGTACCCCATATAAGCCCACTAATGTTACTATTGTGGCTTCATATTATTATTATTATTATTTATTTATTTATTTTTTATTTTTTGGGCAAATGCTAAGCTATTTATATTAAGAAAATGAAAAGGATATATACAAGAGGTCGAAACCTCTGAGAGCACGTGAACAGCGCTCTGACAAGTTTACCAAACCAAAAACTGAGATTACCGGCTTTGATACAGTGCCTGTTTCCACCATTACAATTCCAGTTTACAAAATTAAACATTATAGCCCGAATTAGCATAAACATAAACAAAAAGTGACTAGACAGAGACAAGATGCCTATTAAGTGAGGGAGGCTGGAAATTGAACACGTCAAACTATCCGGGCTGAACACGGGTGGCGTCGGCGCCCGAATCTGAGCGATGGTGGCATGCTGGACGCTTCCCAGGTGGACATAGTTGCCACACGCAATCAAAAGAGCAGGGACGGACTGAGCGCGGGTGTTCCTCGTGACAAAACCAAAAACCAAAAAGAGCTGGAAGATTACCTTCTTCCTTTCTTCTGCATCCGCCTGGTTCTCATTATCCTTCTGCATTGCATCTTCTTGCTCGGCCTTCCATTCCGCCTCCTCGCATTCTGGGTCCGGCACAAACTCGATTTCCATGCCTACCGGAATGTCCTCCAGTCTTAGAAAACCTGGAGGGAGAATAGGGTACAGACGACCACCGAAGAAGCGTTCAGGCTTCTTGTTCTCCTCAGGTATCTTCTTGGCGACCGAACTGGTTATATCCATGTCCATAAGGCTGCAAATCTCTCGAAGAGCCTCAGTCTGCTCCTTGGGCTGAAAGCCAGTGCTTTCCTCTTCGAGCTTGCTCTGAGAGGAGGGTAGGTAGGAGCTTTCCTCCTGGCTGCCGCTCTGAGAGGAATTGGCGGAGCTAGACCCCTGCTCCTCAGAGATTCCTTTTCCCTTGCCTACTGCGTCATTTTCCTCCGAAAAAACCACTGTAATTATTGCAGAAATGATTGGCTTGTTGCTGCGACGAATGTAATTGAATCTTATCGTTTGCACCGAGTTGATGATATCCGAGTCGGATTCATCAGAGCCTGGAGAACTGGGCGGGGCACAGGCCAAAGGTGAAATCCTCTGCGGTTTATGCGCTCCTCTGCCCCCAGATTTCGCCTTCTTACCAAAATTTCTACCCCTACTAGGCGAGGCATGACCTCTGAGAGGCATCCTGAAGCTGTAAAGTTGCAACTGGGTCTTCTGAGCAAGCTTCGCCGTGAAGAAATGTAACAATGGGGGCCAAATCTTAAAACAATTGCCGCCTCTGAACCAGTTCGGCTTCTTGGACGAGTAAGCGAGTTGGCCTCTTTGCTTACTCTCACTTACTCTCTTCTCCTCTGCCCGCAGAACTTCTTTCTCTTGCAGAACAGAGTCGAAAACTCTGGCCTGAACAGGAAAGCCAGTAAAATTGAACTCATCATACCCCAACATTCTGTTTGCCGCTATCTCCATTCCTTGATAACTCGAGCAGAGGAAATGGCATTGAATGCCCTTCAATGCGTAGTTAATGGAATACATTGATCTCCGGACAGGTTGCCTTCACGCCGAAGGCTTCTCGTGTCAATCACATGGTCAGCCCCTTGCAACGTGTCACCCGCATCCGGGTTTGTGGCTTCATATTATTATTGTTCGGTCGGCTGGGTTATATTGTGACTCCTTAGACTCCTATATATAGAAAGGAGGTTTTGTCATTTGAATCGTCCAAGAATTGTTCATTTATGTAATGTAAAGGAGGTTGTCCCCTCGAAGCGGCTGAATTCTAAGGCGTTGATCTATCTTTTCTATCTTTTTTTGAGCTGGTTTCATAACATTTGGTATCAGAGCTTTGGATTCTAGGGTTTCGCTGCTCCAAATAGGTCATCGTGGCATTTTCGCTATAAAATTTTTTCTGTGACGTTTCAGAAGTAGTAAAAAAAAAAACCATTTGAGAAGAAATCTCTCTGAACCTTTGGTCCGAATTTTAGAGCTTTTCACGCAATATTTGCGGAGATATGATCTGAGGAAGTTGGTCTTTTTGCAGACTCCTGAATTACATTCCAAACAGGTGACCTGGGGAAAATCGTCATAACTTTCTTCCTGAGCATCGAATTGAAATTTCGTAAGAAGGTACAGAAAGAGGACGGACTTTAGTTTTCATTTATATATTTTTCAGCTCCAAAGGTTGAAACAGTGACTCGTGGTACGTCGTACAAGTTCTCTCTACTGAATTAGTCTATAATCAGGTCACTGTGGGAGAATTGGCATAACTCTTCATTGGAGAATCCAATTGGGGTCAGACTGGTGGCATTGGAAAGAGGACACAGTGGAATACTACAGGTAGTAGTTTCAGAGTTTAAAGATCTGAAAGTACAGAGTTACGGTCATTTCAATTTCGAACTCCTAAAATCAAGAAAAAAACAAGATGAGGAAGTTTGATGTCAAGGATCCGGTAAATTTGATACGTGAGATGGAGCAATATTTTGATATGCATGGTGTACCACTGTTACAAAAGGTATGTATTGCATCTTCATATTTAGAACCGTATCAATTTTTATGGTATAAAGGGTTTTGTTCTCGTAAAAGACTTGTGACGTGGTCAATTTTCACGGAGGAAATGATAGCACATTATGAGGATACAAAGAGAAACACCTTCTTTAGAGCAACACCACAACAATTGGAAAGAGTAAAAGGGCTTTGTGACATACTAGAAAGTAAAATTATGGCAACCATGAATTCTATCCCTCATAGCTATGAAGATGGAAGTGTTGTTTCTCCTAGCCTTCCACAACCTACAAGGGTTACACCACAACAATTGGAAGAAAAAAGAGAAAAAGGGCTTTGTTACAATTGTGATAGCAAATGTACTAAAGGTCATAAGTGTGCTGAGAAGAAATTATTTTACATAGATTATGAAGAGGAGG
>APFE030438860.1:198131-215349 GCA_000404065.3 Pinus taeda
CCTATATCCAGCACCAGAGTGTCAAGTGATGGTTGCAAATGGAGGAACGATAAATTGCTCTGGAAAGTGCCATAATATCAAGCTATCCATGGGAGAATATGTATTGACTAGCCCAATGCTTTCCATTCCAATGGGAGGTGTTGATGTTGTACTAGGAGTCCATGGCTACAATCCTTGGGTACAATAGCTTTTAATTTTCAAGAACTTTTCATGAAATTTTCTGTGGAAGGAAAGGAAGTTGAATTAAGGGGTATTGCAGGGAAACCGGGAAAGGTAATCAGCTCTAATTGTATGACAAAGCTTCTAAAAAAGGAACAAAGAGGTGTAATTGCACAATTATGTTCGCTAGATGTTTCCACATTGGAATCATCTATTTCTCCAGATCTCCAAAAATTCTTGGATAATCATTCCAAGGTATTTGAGACTCCTAAAGGTCTCACACCTATGCGTGATCATGATCATACTATTCTTTTGATTCCAGGAAGTGTTCCTCCAAACATCAGGCCGTACAGATATCCCTATGTCCAAAAGAGTGAAATTGAACATATGGTTGCAGAAATGCTAGAGGCTAGTATAATTCAACCAAGTCAAATTTCTTTCTCTGCTCCAGTAGTATTGGTGCACAATAAGGAAGGATCATGGCGCATGTGTCCAGATTATAGGGAGCTCAACAAGCTCACTATTAAAGATAAGTTCCCCATTCCTGTCATTGATGAATTACTGGATGAATTGCAGGGATCAATTTACTTCACCAAGTTGGATCGTCGTTTAGGGTATCATCAAATCAGAATGAAGATTGAAGACATTCCGAAAACAACATTTAGAACTCATGAGGGTCATTATGAATTTTTGGTCATGCCTTTTGGCCTTACCAATGCACCTTCAACATTTCAAAGTTTGATGAATTCAATTATCAAGTAAGAGAAATCGTCACTTTTACCTGCCTTCTGATTTCTCAACATGGTAGTAGAGCTAAAGATTAATGGAAACCAGTTTGAAGATCACATTCTATTGGCATTCTTGAAGAAGAATCTTCATCAGTGTAGCAGTCATCATGTCTAAGATCTGAGGTCTGCAACTTCCAATTAAAAGGCTTACAAGTATAGCTCGTACCATTGGCAAGTTATGTTTTTGTGGAATGAGTGCGACACACATCATCTACACTGTACAGTGACTCGTGTTTGCAACGATTTTGTCACAAGTCCAAGGAAGCAATTGTGCAGATTTTTCAAAATTCATAATCATTAGCCAACACTTTGATGTATCATTGTATACCCAATTTCTGCAAATTGTAATGTAAATGATTCTAGTACGACTGCTAAATTATGTAACAACCTAGGTAAGCCTATGATTTTGGCAATGAATTTCATCCTAAGAGGTTTTTTAATCTCAGCATTATTTATGTTTCTAAACACGAACATCAACAGATTTTTTCCTCTAGCTTAAACCCCAAAACTAAGGTGGAATATATTGACAATGTTTTAGGTGAGTCCTAGTGTTATAACGAGTATGTGTAAAAGTGTTTTAGGAATAATTTAAGCTATTTGGTTAAATTATTTTATTACAAATCACTTGGTCTACTAGATCATATTGTGTCGCAGAATTGGGTATTCCGCTTTTTAAGGTTAAATTTGTAATAGCTAACGTAAAAAAATATTTTAATGCATGGTCCCTCGCAATTAGACATCGTGGCTAAAGTATTTGAGGGTGGAAAAAATAAGTGATCCCCTCTTGTGTCAATTAATTAATTTTTCTGGCAAAAATAAAATAAAATTCTATGCCAGAAAATTAAACAATTTAGAGTAAAAAAATTAACTTTAGAGAAATTAGTTTTTCCATGTGGAAAATGACCAAAAATTTCGTAGTTTGGAAATAAATTAACTTTTGGAGGTCGCCATAAAGGCAAAAATGGATTTTTTGAGAAAAATTAGAACCTTGGACCTTGGTGGTTAAGTCAAACTAAAAATTTTGACGAAATGAATCCAAAAATTTATTTTTTGGATTAATAAAAAACGGATTTTATGAGAAATTCGAAATTTCCTCAAAAAAGAATATTTTCGACGACAGAAATTAAAAGATGATCAAATATTTATCAACGGTCGAGATTATTTTGGGGATCAAGCCAACTAACCGTTATTTTCCACTTGGAAGATTTATCTATAAATTAGAAGCCATTTTGCTTCTCAAGTCATGATGAGAACTCTGGTTCTAGACTGATGTAAAATTATAACGTTGATGTTGAGCCATTGTTCTGTTGGGAACGTTTGAATATCATAATAAAAGACTTTGGGGTTCAGTTCATGGTGCTAGTTATGTGGTAATCCTATATTGTGCTCTAATGCTATATAAATTGTTATTTCATTTTTCAATGATGGGAACATTCAATTGGTAAATTTGGGATTTATCTTAGGTGATTAGATTCATTCTATGATTTAACGATTTTTCTTGAGAAATATTATATAGATCTGCAGGTACACTAGCCGTTGGGCTCCAAGTTCACAGACTATGGACATGGGATGACGTTGTTTGGTCTCTGGGAAATTCATATCCTTTTCTTACTTCACTAAAGGATATTTTCTCAAGAATGTTTCATTTACAAGCATTGTATATTTTGTAAATATTTTGCAATTTTTTTTGTTTTTTAAATACTTTTCTAACCCTTATTTTGCAGTAATTGGGGTTTGGGGTTTCAGTTTTAAATTTTGTATATATTGGGGTTTTTTCGGGAAATTTTTATTTTCATTTGTGCTTCCTAGACTCTTTTATTATATAAAATACATTTCTTTGCTTTGATACATTAGCACTCCAAGGGACTTTACATCATGACCTTGACTTTGACTCTTATACAAAACCCTAGAGAACTCAATGGGTGCTTTGACCTAGGACAAGTGACCAATGGGCAAGAAACCCATTTTAAAATATTTTTTCTTTTACAAAATATATTCTCTTTTTCTTTCCTTTGAGAAGTATAATAATAATTGCATCAAGTCATGGTCCAAACACAATAATGAAAACCGAAACTAGTTACAACTTTCAACATCCTTTACCCCCTTGGCTTCATCTAGGAGAGAGCCTAGATGGAGGAGTTGGGATTTGGGTGACAGCCCCAACTCTTGGCTTGCCCCAAGTCCACAACAAGTGGAGTTAGAGACCAACAGGTGCCATCAAGGGCCATAGGGCTCATGCTATGTTCCCCCCCAAGTAGGAATTGTCAAGCTCATTCTTTAAGGGCCAGTCAGATGGAAGGTAAATCCCACAATAAGGACACACAAAAATACATCCAAAAATTAGTCTTGCAATTCCCAAAGATATTATGCTTAGGTGAGCCATGTCCTTTTGTTCCCCTTCTCCTGTATCATATATCTGATTAGCTATATTTTAACAAGCATCAAGCCTTTTTCATTTTAATATTTTATACTTTATGATTAACACTGTTAAGCTTAGGTAAGCCATGTCCTTTTGTTCCCCTCCTCCTGTATCATATATCTGATCAGCTATATTTTAACAAGCATCAAGCCTTTTTCATTTTAATATTTTATACTTTATGATTAACACTGTTAATGTCCAATCCATCTGAAACTAAAAGTTCCTTTGTATCAGCTACTGATATAAAACTACTTAACCATTGATACTAAGAGTAGACATCTGTAACATAAAAATTGTATATATCTAAAGAAGATACAAAACCTATACACCGAGATTATGGTGGTTGAGTAACAATGATTCAAACCAAATTGATGTCTCTGGAGACATATCATGAAAATTTTGTGCTATATTATACATTGATATTACAACTTGGCAATTAACATAATTACCTACCAATAACTGAGTTTTGAACAAAATAGAAAACATATACATGAGACGATGGATGCATACTTGAAAGTTGAAACAAATACTCTTCTTAAAAAATAAATATGCTGAACATTATATCAATATTTTAATACCATAATCTTGCAACACCAGTTGAGCAACCATCTCCTGTAGGCTTAATACATAGCGTTGGAGCATTGAGCATGCTTGTTAGACTATGCCAGAGATCTGACATTGAACTTGCCAATAATTCTTCTCTGCTTCGTACCACCTTGCTTATAGTCAACACCCCCAAATTTGACAACTATGGAAAGCAAAGAGTAATATGAGTTAGATTTACGTTTTGCTCTACTGTTTGTAAATGTTTTTCTGTAAAAATAAGACATATTTCAGAAAGGCATAAAAAAATATTATGCATTTAATCAGCACACTGACAAATTCTATTAACCATTTTCTTAAGCTCTATTACATCATAAATGTTGTTGGTAAGTATAGTTTGAATGATTGAAAATTACATGTAATATTTATTTTCAACCGTACAGGTTTACACAAGCATCACTGCAAGAAGCTTGAGAGTGAACAACCCTGAAAAGATTTTAAAAGGTGGAACTAGAAGGTATGCTATATTCTGACAAAGTTCAAGAGGGCATGCTGAATGAAGCCTAAATATAAAGTATCAAAATAGGCTCATAGCCAAACAGGCAAGGCACAACAAGGTAGTGCGCAAAGTATAAACCCTTAGAAACTTCAACTGCTTTTTCAAAGGCCAAAAAAGTGTTTAACCTTACGCTACAGGACTTACAATGTATTAAGCAATACTGAAAAGGCTAGTGACAGAATGACTGTGTTCTTTGATTTACAAGCAGCAATACACATGTCAGTATATGGATGTCAAAAAAGTGAAGTTGGCTTTGCCGTAACTACTAGGTGTTGCCACTTCAAGGTAGCTACCTTAGACACACACTCGATAGCATATACGAGGTTCCTGTTCCAGCTTCTGATATCCAGGACTGGTTTCTCCTACATTTCATCACATGCTTCTAGGTGACTACTAGGCACGAAGGTAGGTAGCATAATCATCTCACCCCCATACATAATACTTTCCACAATTCCCTCACATCTCCATTTCATCTATATACATTTCCATTTCCCAAATTATGGATAGCTTGTCAAATGTCACCATAAAAAGTTTTAATGCAACGAAAAAAAAAATCATGAAAATCTCCATCAAATGAAACCAAAATTATATGCTGAGTGGTAAAGAGAAAATAAAAATAAAAAATAAAAATGTGTATTACTTCAATAAAAGGCCAACCCGCAAAATCCTAATGCAAAACGCTTATCAAAAGAAGAAATGACTAAAAAATTAATGAAAAATAACAGAACAGGGAAGAAAATGGTGCTGAAGTAGTGAAAATTTGAATAATAGGAACTCCCTCACCAAGGTTTGCAATGAATTATATCAAGATTCCTAGTCGAAAAAAGACTAATGGGACCAGAAATAAACTTACTACCTCACTTTATGACTTTGAGAGTTATTTTATAGGATTTCCCTATGAAAATTTCTCAAACCCAGGGATCCCTATTGCAGCAACTGATGATATTTCTTCTACTTGTTAGATTTACTACCACAAACATTGAAATACATACGCTGCAGCCTACACCATTTAAATATTATGCCGAAACAAGAAACTGAACAATAGAGAAAATACAACACAAGTGACAGTTGTTTTTGGACAAATGTCCCCGGAAAAACCCAATGCGGGAAAACCGGAGAAGCAGATCTGAGGGTTTTTATTATTAAGCAGAAGTTACCTCTGAATACAACCTCTAGATGCCTTGCAGGCAATCCAGTACAGAGAATATCACTGGACAGAAGAAATTAGTGCGATTACCTCACTCTACAATGCAAGTCCTTCCTGATCCAGAAGCTGAACCAACGAGTCCTTGGCTACTTTTGTGCTGCCCCTGCGTGGGTCTGAGTCAGCCTCTAAGGCACTGCGTCACCTCTGATGGGAATCGATTGGCTATCTTGAGCTGATTCTAGCCCTCCCAGCTCAGAACATCCAACTCTCCAGAAAATTCTTACCTCTGTGTAGGAGGCTTTGCGGTGCTCTGCTTGGACCCTGTGTGAGCCCTTCATGGCTTTGCATCACCCTCTCTGCCAACTATGCTGCCTCCTCTATGTGTCTCTCTGCCTCTCTGCTAAGTATTCTTGGCTCCGGAGAAGATCCTCTAGCCAAAACTCTCTTTGCCCCTCTTTGTGTGATCACTACGAAATCACTACAATGCCTCTAGCTTCAGTGATTCGATCTGACTGATAAACTCTCTGTGTGTGTTCCAAATGACCCTCAAGCCTCCTTAAATAACCTTTTCGTTGACATTCAAAGGCCTCGATTAGAAGCTAATCAATGGCTAAGAACATTTCTGCTTGATCCTTGTCTTCTTCTAGAAGTTACACCCACAGTTAGATTAATACCCATTAATTCTTTTAATTTCCTAATTTTAAACTTATGGACCCATTAAAAATAATCACTTATTTTAATAAAACTATCTCCGGGCAGAATTTCCCGAAACGCTTTCTGGGTTCTTTGGAATACATGTGCCCAAGCCTCCCTGCAAAATTTGAGACTTAGAGCACATCTGGTGCTACCAGAAATCAACACTCCCTCTTAGCGAGGAATGTGCTCTAGCAATGCCTCCCACTGAAGCATCACCTTGACTTCATAACATCGTCCTCTGCGTTGGTGATGTTTGACATGTTGTCCACCAACTACTGCGTTGCTGCCATACTGTACTGCTGCTGACACTGCCATTGTCAACACTACATGCATACTACAACTCCCTATGAATTTCTACATCCGTGTTGCTACTGCCATTGCCAACTTCTCTTACACTGCAAATTGTTGCTGCTACTGCATTAGCAATGGAAAAACATCCCAAATTATTGAACATGTGTTCAGCATAGATGCATCTCAATGCTGAAGATCTCATTGGTTCTAGGCTCACGATATCCCTCTGAAGCCACTGCGATGCTGCTGCTACTGCACTGTGCCTTCCTACTCTACTGCAACTCTGCACTACGCTACTCAGATTTAGTGTTCTAGCCACTGCATTTGTCGCTCCAACACTCCATTGCACTAACTAACACTGATCCATCTTGCTACTTCTGATCTGGGCTCCCCTAGCAAGGAATTGATTTGAGAGATGGGCTCCTCAAGGATCTGGCCCATCTGTAGCTCTTTCGAACTACAACTCTAAATTAGCCCACCTCCCTCCTAGAGATACTTGACTGTCATGGCAAACTCCTCCTCAATCTTCGCGGGTGCAGCGTTCGGATCGTGCTTCTCATCTTTGTCCTTCTTCCTGAGAGGACATTGTGTTGCGTAGTGACCGATTTCACCACACTTGAAGCATTTGATCTTTGAGACATCCTTCTTTTGCCTCCACTGCTCCTACTGACCCTTGGATGCAAGGGCTGCATTTTCTTCCTCCTCCTTGGGCTTCAACCCACTATTGTTGCTTCTGTCAAGTTTGCACTTGACCAAGTCTCTCCTCAACTCCTCTTGCTTAAGGGCTACCCACATCTCATCCCAATTTGGAAAAATCACCCTGTCTAGGATACTCTGCACAAAGACTTGTCAATCCTTAGAAACAAAATTTAGGGCCAATATTACCAAATCGGACCGTTGAGATGTAGACCCCACAGTTGCTAACTCGTCTCGGGTCTCCTAAAGCTTCATGAGGAATGGAGCTATGCACTCCCCCTTCTCCATCTGCACAGATCTCAGTTTCTGCTCTAAGTACATCTTCCGCTACTCGGAAGATCCCTGATACAACATTTCCAAGGCATCACATATCTCCTTAGCAGTCCCTCTACTAGCGACATGACAAACCACGTGACCCTTTACTCCATCAAGGATCATCCTCTTGGCCTTCGCCATTTCTACTCGATGCTTCTTTAGTGGATCTGCATTTGCAAGCACAACCACCATGCTATCGACATAGGTCTTGAGAGAATGATGATCTAGAAGGAATGACATCCTTGCCTACCAAATGACATAGTTGGATGCCCCATCCAGCCTGTCCTAATCTCTCAACCCACTGGTTGCCATCTCTACCACGAAAAATGTCGAACTGCTCCTCTTTATTTCTTACTGCAGCTCCTCAGGCAATAAGAAAACAGACTTCTTGGGGGGAGTCTACTTGACGAAAAATTCCCTCACTGTGCTCCTCCTCTCTCCTCTGACGTCTTTTAGCTAGCAATCTGCCTGCTGAAAAAATTCGTCCCACCAGCTCTTCCTCACGTTGAGGCTCAACGTTGCTCCCTTTGTGACGACAAGATTTCGATCGGGAAGCCCTTTCTCTCTGTCGACTCACTCAGAGAGAGACTTCCTCGAAAATTAAGCCCTCCTGGCTTGGACAGCGCAATCCCTCTGGGGTTCGAACTGCTGCCTCCTACAGCTATTTCGAACTCTTTTTCTGCTCAACATTGACTTCTCTAGCACTGCTCTTCTTGCTCACCTGCACTCCTCTGATACCATCTGAAAATTCCTCAAACCCAGGAATCCTTATTGCAGCAACTGATGATATTTCTTTTACTTGTTAGATTTACATGACCAAGTTATTTGCAGTTTCCTACCGCAAACATCGAAATACATACACTGCATCCCACACCATTTAAATAATATCCCAAAACAAGAAACTGAACAATAGAGAAAATACAACACAAGTGACAAGTGACATAGTTGCTGTTGGACAAATGTCCCCGGAAACAATGTCCTAGAGGTTCATGCAGCTTAAAAGAAAAGTAAAAGCATAATCGGCCACATTCAATAGGAAAATGCACCACAAAATGCAAAATATGGTCGAGACAAACACATTTAGCATGTGGGCAACAACGAAATGCATGAGCTCTACCCCATACCCATGACCATCACCATGGTTCCTAATGGCCCTAGATGAGCCTCTTTTATTATTTTGGAACCCATGATTGTCCCAACCCTTGGTGGGAAATGAACCACCCTACCTTAAAAGGGGTATCCACCGCTATACCTTACACATCATGCTCTTATCCTTTGAGCCCCGAGCAGTTAATCAAAGAAAAATCATAAAAGGCAAAAGGCATATAACGAAGAGTGGAAAAATCAAGGTCTGGGTATCTTGTGCACCACGATTGCTATTGCTCCCTCCTATATATTATAAACCCAAGTGTGGGCTTCCCTATATTAGCTAAGCTTGTACCCCGACATGTGGTCCAGGATTGCCCCTGTCATTCCTATTTCATTCATCACTTTATCACATGACATCACCATTTGAAGGATGTACCTTGGACATACTATACTCTCTAAAGGTACACACCACCTAATAGGATATTTGCTTAACCCCTTTGGAGCTTTGAGACGTTAGCACATAGCAAAGCCCACTATGGAAGTGCATGCCATTATGAAGTGCCTCCCCCGTTGTGTATGGTTTGCAAGTTCTTTAACACAATTCCTTTAGATAACTGGTTGTACAAGAAGGCTAGGGGACACATTGGATCTTATGCAGAATTGCAAATGGTCTCCATTTTAGGTATGGTCTCCCTATATGGGATCCTGATTCCTCACCCTTCAAAGGTCTACATTGGCATATGTAGGGTGTGTGTAGAAAGCCATGGGCCTCCACAACAGTACACATCATTCCATTGATCCCCAGAGATGTTCAAAGATTGCTCGAGATTCACCTATTGGACGAGGAAGATGCGCCTAGCTCACAATGCCCAGTAGGACCCACAGTTGTACCATGCACTTGGCAAATGACCCATGACTTGTATGCTGATGTGGCATCCCTTACACCATCATCTGAGCCCTTGAAGATGGTCTACAAGCATCTTCGATCTATTTCGAGACCTGACAAGTAACTTGTGTGCCCCCACACCCATTGGGAGCACCACAGGTTTATTATTTGGCGAACAAGGGGCCAACCCCTTGTCCACTACTTTTGGGAGTCCTATTCATCATTATCGCACATATGGACTTCATCAGGGTTCTTAGAAGGCCCAACGACATGTATTACTAATCATTCAACCTCTTGAGAGGTTTATTCTTTTGTTTGTGAGCTAGTTTGTTGGGTTTGTCACCAAAAGTTAGTTATTTTGCACATTATTTTAATCTACAGGCTAATGTAGGTCTAATTAGCTAAATCGAACTCATTAGCACTGTATAAATACAAATGATGTGAATTCATTTTAACATCATCACTTGGATTGGATTTGTATCTCTCTTGACAATTTCACTATCCTTCTTGGAAGACAAATTTTGGAGCATGGAATGAATTTTGATGTTTACATTATTTTATTTTGTCTTGGAGCTTCTCAATTGGAAACTTTTTATGGTTGGATATACTCTTAATACATGTAAACACAATTAAGGCTATTTTCTCTTTCTATCTTGTCACATACATTGTTGTTGGGATTTCGCTATACTACGGTTAATTTAGTGCATCCGTTTATGCGAAGTTGTGGAAATTCAGTTTCTAGATAGTGATGGTTCATGTATGGGCCATGTATTATGCATGAATGTTCCTAGAGATGCTTCATTGAAATTCATCTTGATAAGCCATCAATTTTGCAAAATGAGGTAAAACTTCTTGAAATTGCTTTTGCTACTGCCCTAATGCTACGCGAAGTTGTCTTTGAGGCCTCCTTGACATAGAAAATTCAATGTCCATAGTCATAATTACTCTTGACTCCAAATCTCCCCAAAGGATTAGGCACTGGTCCACCATAAGGTGATCATCTTAACTGTATTTTCTTCCCCCACCTCTTATTTTCTAGGACTAGCCCAGTAGGTCTCCTAGGGCATCACTTATCTCACAATCTAGCCATCGAAATACCTCGATTTTTGGACCACAACTGCGATGGAGTTTGCTCTAGAGGCCCTCCAAATTTCAAGATATTGCAAGCCCTAGCTCGGGGACCATTCCTTGCCCTAAGTTGCCCTTGGCTAGAAACCTCACTGGGATCATTGCATATCCTTTCATTGCAAATTCTTTTCGTGATCCCTTTCTACTCCCTGATTAGGTCAAGCACATCATTGGTTGCTCAACCCTAATCCTTTGACCTAACCTTAGGTCCACTTAGTCCCGTGTGGTCCTAGAACTTACTAAAGCCAATTTCATAAAGACCACTTGGAAGCCAAGTTTCCACAAGCATTTTAGGAGTTAAGAATCTTCTTGACAAGTCATATACTCAAACCCTAGCTCTTAGAATTCCCCAAAGCCCTTTCTAGAGAGCCTTTCATCTTGCTTTCAAAGCAAGCAAGCCATATATCTAAGCCTCTCTTGTGAAGAGGGTTTTAGGATCAACCCTCATCCTATCATTGATCCCTTCAATTTCTTGATCCTTATTATAATGGGTCTCCTCCCATCGATGAAAGTCCGTAAAAGTAAGGAGTTTTAGTCGAGGTGACAGTGGGACATTGCTCCATTGTTTCCCTTGACCTAGTGGTAGCCCTTCAAGGATCCCCGTTTAGGACCCCTGCTAGTTTGAGCGGTAACATTTCACGCGTCGTTGTCGGGGACATGAAACGTGTGTTTTGTTCCCCTTTTGACATATTGACATAACATTATCGATGACTCATTGGAAGAATGAAGCCCTAGTTTTCCATTGAACTTTAAGGTTGATGCTTGTAGGGTGAAGCAAGCATTTTTCTAGGCATCTTTAAATTCACCCTGACGACTCCTACATATTTTTTATGTATAACTCAAATAGGTTGCCTTTCTTTGATAAATTTCCCACTTTGAACATTGCTGTGAAAATTCCTAAATCTAACACATCATAAATCCCTACTGTTATTTCTGGTTTATTATCTCCTACTTGTTCTTTTCATTAACAAGTTATTTAATCATATAAACATTGAAATAAACACAATAGCAGCCTTCACAAATATACAGATGAGCAACTAAAATAAACTAAGACAACACAAGGGACACTATTACTTTTGGACAATTGTCCCCGGAAAAACCCAATGTGGGAAAACCGGTGCAACAAATATGAGGGTTTTATTATTATGCAGATTTTTGAATACAACTAGGGTGCCACAAATGGATCACCCTTCAGAGAATTTCCTTCGCAGAAATACCTCTATCCGGAGACATATATTCCGGATGAACGATCCCAAAGTGACTCCGGCTATTCCTTGTGCTGGACATCGAAAGCTGCTCCACATACTCTCTGGAACTGCATCACCCTCTTAGGGATTGTGTCTCCCTCTTTGGCTCTGCGTCAGCCAATTAGCTCTCAATCTGTCCCACTAGATTACCTATGCCCAGCCTTTGAAGCTCATGCGTCCATTGCGTCAGCCTCTACGGCTTCTATGTCAGCCTCTTGGCCCCTCTGCGTATTCCGCGCTGACCTCCTCAGCCTCTGCGTCAACCCTTGCTGCCTCTGTTCCAGCCCTCCAAGGCTCTGCACTGCCTCTTCCAATATTCTACTGCCTCTCTGATATGCATTATTCAACCTCTTGTCGAACTACCCCTCACTGCAACTGATCATTGGTTTGATTTCCTCAGCAAACCTCACCCCAGAAAATCGAACTAACTGATCTCTCTTGGTGTCTTGGGGTATCTCCAACTGACCCTCAAACCTCTTCTTATACTTTTCTTGTTGACAATTCAACGACCGAGATTAAGTCCCTAATCAATAGCTAAGATTGGATTTTCCTTAATCCTCGTTATTTAGAACTTTCTCACCCATATTATATTAATACACATTAATATTTTAATTTTCCTTAGTTTAGACTTAGGAACCCCATTAAAAATATTAATTATCCATCTGGGTGGAATTTCCCCAAACGATTTATGGGTCTTGGAGATCTCATGTGCCTTAGCCTCTCCACCAATTTTCAAGGCTAGAGCACATCCGATGCTACAAAAAACCAACAATTGCTAGCATCCTTGGGCACCCTAGTCATGTCACAGGAAGGGGTGCCCGTATTTGATGGTGATCCACTCTTTGCAATTGACCACGTAGAAAGATTTAATGCACATGCTTCAAGAGAGGAGGTTGTTCACCAAGATGTCCTTATGTTGTTGTTCATGGCATCTCTCCGTGGTCATAACTCATGGTTGCATGATCATGAACCTAATAGTATCTCATCTATTGAGGAGTTCGTTGATGGCTTTCTTAGACATTTTCAAGTATGCCCCACATTAAGCATCCAAGAGGAAGCCTTTATTGACCATCATCAAGACATTGAGAATCTAAGTAATGAGCAAGAAGACGAGTCATCCTTGGGTCCAAATGACAAAAAGAATGATTTTGAGAACACATGTGTTGGGAAGGATGAAGTTGAGACAATGGAGATTACTTCCATATTGAAAAGGAGAAATGGGAAATTGTTGGTCCTCAATTTGATTGTGCTCACATTTACGACACCAACAAGGAGGATGAGGCTAAAGTTGGTCCTCCCTTTCTCTCGTGTATTATTTATGATGACATATCCATTGATGCCCTTGGGAAGGAGAAATTTTATTTTCCCTTGCATAAAGAGGGACAGTTGGAAGTAATCAATTTTCCTATCAGGAGAGGCCCAATCTCTGATACTAAGGAAATTGGTAAGCCTCCCATCTCTCCTAAGTATGACGCTATATTCAAATCCCTTGAGCATTATGATTTTGGGGAAGAAAAACCTGTTGGATACAAAACTCCACCCTCCTCTTTGCCTCCCTCTCTTGTTCATCATTTGGAAGGTGATTCCCGCACCTGTTCTCATATGATCTCAAGTGACCTTGATCCCTTTCGCCTTTCTGTGTATAGTACCAAGGAAGAGCCCCTCATTGAATATTTGTTATCTCCTTGGACGCCCCCTCAGGACCATAATCAATCTATAATTCCCCCTTTCCAATGTGATCATCATGGGCAGCCTACTTGTGCCTCTCCATCTCATCAATCTCCCTTCCTTACTAATCATAACCCTGTAGAGGCCATGAAATATGACATCAATAATAAGGACCATCATAATATGCCAAGGTTGCCATCCATCAAAATTTTACGAGCCCAATCATTGACATCTTTATATTTTGGTTAGAATAGAGGATCTCATGGACTAGATTACATCCTTTACTTACCTCTTCTCACATGATTATCTGTGTGTCGCAATTCTATCTTCTTACCTCACATCGGCCTTATCATACATATGATTCTATCCACATTCGCTTTGACATTTGGTACATGAGTAACCATATAGGCCGACATATTTATATTGTTTTGATGATATGTTGGTTGCATTGGCTTTATGATTACACTTAGTATTAGTTTTGCACCATATGCCTCTTAGAGTAGGATGCATTGCACACTGATTTTTGCATTAGAACTAATGTCATAAGATATTGCTCATAGTAGAGTAGCTGCATTTAGATTAAAATTTAAACATCTTATTATTTGTTGATTTTACGGTCTAACATTAAGCATGGGTGATCATACGACACCATACAAACATGTTGCCCTATGGGTTTAGTCTTTGATATGTACAGGTAACAGGTCTACGGTAACCAAGAGATTCCTAGTGTTCTCGTGACCTCCCATTCAAGTAGCTTCGCCCACTTTCTGAGAGATCACATCCCAGTTGGAGCCAGATGTTACCCACCATTTTGTGGGTGATATCCCTAGGAGAAAATTTTCTCCAAGATGGTCCTCAGTCGGCAACCAACAGCCCCTTGTAGCCGCCAACTATCTTGTAGTGCCATTTCTCAGCCACCTAAGCCAGCCATGTTATCCCTCACCCATCTGTCATGATCGTATGTTTCAAGGTGGGCCTCCCAAAACCTAAAGGTATGCCTTGTCATTTGGTAATTGAGTATTGTAGTTTGCTTATCATGGACACTTTTGGGCATGGATTAATGGGGGGATTCAGTGGAAAGAGTGGGCTAGGTTTGTGCTTCTGTCGCATAGACTGCTTTTGTATGTTACCCTTAGACCTTAGTCCTGTGGGATCTCTTTTACTAACCTTTGGGTTTCAAGTTGGTACTACATGGGAAACCCCGATTTTAATTGGCTGGTCCCACTCCCTCATCCACATATATTGCTCCCCTTCCATTCATTATAGCCCCATTCATTATTCTTCCCACCTGGGTCCGCATTTCCCCATAGGGTCCACATAAGGTTGGCCTCCCCTTCCTTTTGCCCACACCTAGGGTCAAGCTTGAAATGATGCCCCGGAGGTAGATGCAACTGAAACAAAAAGTAAAAGCATACTTGCCCACATTCAACAGGAAAATGAACCACAAAATGCAAAAGATGGTCGGGACAAACACATTTAGCACGTGGGCAACAGCGAAATCCATGAACTCTACCCCATTCCCATGACCATAACCATGGTTCCTATATGCCCTAGATGAGCCTCCTTTATCATTCTAGAACCCATGATTATCCCAATCCCTAGTGGGCAATGAACTGCCCTACCTAAAAAGGGGAATCCACCGCTATACCTTACATATCATGCTCCTATCCTTTCAGCCCCAGGGAGTTAATCAAAGAAAAACCATAGAAGGAAAAAGGCATATAAAGAAGGGTGGAAAAATCAAGGTTGGGGTATCTCGTGCACAATGATTGCTCCCTCCTATAAATTATATACCCAAGTGTGGGCTTTTCTTTATTGGCTACTCTTGTACCTCGACATGTGGCCCAGGATTGGCCCTCTCATTCCCTTTTGCATTCATCTCTTTATCACATGCAACCACCATTTGAAGGATGTACCTTGGACATACTATCCCCTTTAAATGTAGAAACAACCTAATAGGATACATGGTTAACTCCCTTTGGAGCTTGGAGACGTCAGCAAATGCCAAAGCCCACTGTGGAAGGGCATGCCATTATGAAGTACCCACCTGGAACATGGTTTGTAAGCTCTTTAACTCGATTCCTTTAAATAATTGGTTGTACTGGAAGGTTAGGGGACGCATTGGATCTTATGCAATATTGCAGATGGTCTCCATTATGGGTTTGGTCTCCCTATACGAGTTCCTAACCCTCCTGAGGGATACAGTGGCACATGTAGGGTGTGTGTAGAGAGTCATGGGCCTCCACAACAGCAGACAACATTCCATGGATCCCCAAAGATGTTCAAATATTGCTCAAGATTCACCAATTGGACGAGGAAGATGCGCCTGGTTCACCATGCCCATCCACGCCCACAGTTGTACCATGCAATTGGTAGATGACCCAAGGCCTAAATGTTGATGTGGCATCACTTACACCATCATTTGAGCCCTTGCAGATGGTCTAAAGGCATCTTCGATCTATTTGGAGACCAACGAGGTTACCTGTGTGCCCCCACACCCATTGGGAGCACCATAGGTTTATTATTTGGAGAACAAGGGGCCAACACCTTGTCCACTACTTTTGGGAGTCCTATCATCATTATGGCACTTACGAACGTCATCAGGCTTCGCAGAAGGCCGAACGACATGTCTTATTGATCATTCGACCTCTTGAGAGGCTTATTCTTTTGTTTATGAGCTAGTTTGGTGGGCTTGTCACCAAAAGTTAGTTACTTTGCACATTATTTTATTCTAGGAGTTAATGTAGGCCTAATTAGCTAAATTGAACTCATTAGAAATGTATAAATACAAGTGATGTGAATTTATTTTAGCATCGTCACTTGGATTGGACTTGTATCTCTCTTGACAATTTCACTATCCTTCTTGGAAGACGAATTTTGGAGCATGGAATGAATTTTGATGTTTGGATTATTTTCTCTTGTCTTGGAGCTTCTTGATTGGAAAATTCTTGATGGTTGGATATACTCTTAATACATATATGTACAATTTAATGCTATTTTCTCTTTCTATTTTGTCACATATATTGTTGCTTGGATTCTGCTATACTAGGTCTAATTTACTGCATCCATTTATGCGAAGTTGTGAAAAATTTGTTTCTAGATAGTGATGCTTCATGTATGGGCCATGTATTATCAATGAATGTTCCTAGAGATACTTCTTCATTGAAATTCATCTTGATAGGCCATCAATTTTGCAAAACGAAGTATAAAGTTGTTGAAGTTTCTTTTGCTACTGCCCTAATGCCATGCGAAGTTGTCTTTGAGGCCTCCTTGACATAGAAAATTCAATGTCCATAGTCATAATTACTCTTGACTCCAAATATCCCCAAAGAATTAGGCACTGGTCCACCATACCTTAAACCTATTTTCTTCCCCCGCCTCTACTTTTCTAAGCCTAGCCTAATAGGTCTCCTAGGGCATCACTTATCTCACAATCTAGCCATCAAAATACCTCGATTTTTAATCCATAATTGTGTTGTAGTTTGCTCTAGACGCCCTCCACATTTAAAGCTAAGTTGCACGAAACGGGGAAACGGAAACGAGTTTCCGAAACGGGAAGCGATACGAAACACGACCTCCCCAAATTT
>APFE030438873.1:14782-26797 GCA_000404065.3 Pinus taeda
TACGATTACAAAATGTCTATTACATCAAAATATCAAAATATGTGTTCTGAGACACAGGGCTTCTCAAGGCTACATAAGTGTGTAAAAATGAAAACTAGATATAGATATCGCCAATGTGGTACTCATGGTAGCATGAAACAACTCTAATGACTCGGTTTAACAACCAACGCAGTCTAGCGGGCACCCCTACAGTATGACTCTAATATCGTAGTGGCACATCATTAATAGATATGTATTTTAGAATGCCTCTTTTCAAGAGTTCCAAGTTACATTCGACCTCTACAATCAGGTCAGCTACCTCCTCATAGCAAGCATCCTCTATCTGTCATACCACTCGCGTGGCTATTGCAGAAATCCCTGGAGGACTCTCTGGTCCAATATCTGGAAAAATCACAAGTGATTTCTCTTATGTGACTTCTACTGAAAGACTTTTCTTAAAAATCACATGTGTCAAATCTCAATACAAGTATATAAAAAAAAAATCAAAAAATTTAAGAAATTTAAAGAGAGTTTTTACCTGCATCAGTCCACTGTGTAGTAGGTGGAAGTGGAAGGTAGGGATCTCCCCGAAAATCTGTGTGAGAGTATCCCCAATCATCTACCATGATTAGGTATTGTCTCGTCCATCCAAAAAATGTTGGAGGATTGACATTCTTTGACCTCATCCCTATCGAGGCATCAAGTCACCCCACTTCAGCAACTGTGGATCTTTGGGCGTTGGTGCATCCACTTCTATCCACTGATATTCGAACAATGGTACACATTCCAAGAAGAACTTCACCAATATAGCTCCATAGCCAAACTATTTCATCTTTCCTAACTTGCATTTCGTGAGTTGGCTCTTCATGTTGACCAACAATCCTTCACGCCGGTTAAAAACTGTGGGGCTTAGACAATCAATGGCGTACTGGAAATCACACTTTGTTGCTTCATGCAAATCCTGACGCCTAGCTATTTAGGCCATGGTATGGAGAATTGTTCTTAGTGGGAAATTGGTGATGGTATTTATGTCTATCTTCCCACTCTAAGTTTTTCAAGTGACTAGGCAATGTCTCACAATCAACATATCCATGGTTTCCCCTCCAGTACAAGAAACTGACAACTAAATCCGTTGTCCCCTTTTGGACAAGCCTGTAATGAAATAGATATCTGCAACATCTATCTAAATTTCTTGATCCCCAATCATAAACAATTGGCGATGTACATCCCACCAACCAATCAAATGCTTCAGTAACTGAACTTGGCTCCTAATCCCAGGAACCCAGAAGAATTTCAGTAACCCACATGTTCGAAGGCAAGCTATGTAATTTGAGTCTTGGGCTTCCTGATGATCTTCTGCCTGATGTACTCCCTCCTTCTATTCGATCACCATTTTTCATTGGATAACCTGTAGAACATCCATTAAGAAAGTTTTCATGAGCATCTATGGAAACAAATTTGGAAATAAATCATTAAACATGGAGGAATTTTCAAAAAAAATTATAACTCTGCGCATGGCGTATGTCTGTATATTTTTCCAAGCTAACATAGTTGACCACAAGGTGAGTAGCACAGGCCTGATGGGTAAAATTAGCATTGATCGCCCTCGACATAAGTTTTTTTCAAGCCCTCCTTACTACCTATCCTATAGATGAAAACACATAAAATCATAATTAAAATGAAGAGAAGAGACAGATCTCTTACCTACAGAAAATGGATCGAAGAATGGTGTCTTGGATTGGTCACACTCCTAGCCCAAAGATCGGGGGAAAATAGGGTAAAAAGTGCTCTCTTATTTACAAATGTGAAATGGTAAAAATGTTTTCACTTTTTGAGTTTTATAAGTTTTAAGATATATTTTTACCAAATTAGGGCATATTTTACTTATATTTTAATATTTTTTTCTCAAAAATCGGTAATGTGAATTCACTTGTGTAGTGACAGCTCATGAATAAGTGGTGACGGTGATTAATTTTGACTAACTCAATGATTTTTATTTTATCACTTTTTTTTACTTGTCAAAAATAAACAAAAAAGGAACCCCCTGGAGTCATCTTTAATCTCTTTTCTGACTCTCGAAATATGAAAATATTGTCGAGTACTTGTCATTTAGAACTCATTAAATTAAATGAAATGACATCTTCTCAGTGTGAATTTAAACCTTTTCCAAACTGAGATAGACTATTTTACGAAAAAGGAATACCTTAGTCGAACAAGGTTAAGAGGTTCTCTCCAGTATCGTTTTCTACCTTTTCGGATTCGAGGGACTATCTATGAAAAGGTCCATTTGGAGTTTTCTTTTTCGCCTCTTTTTCAAACTCTCTAAACATGAAAAAGATGTCAATTTATCCCTCTGTCGAACTCATAAAACTTAAATGAAATAGGCCTTGTCACCATGACAAGACTGAGTTTCTCCTTCCTAGGACTCATCAAACTCACTAGGATGGATTCATCTGAAGGATGGACTTATACGACAAGCATATGCTATCCCCTTCACGCTTGCGATAAAAATAATGGGGTACTCACTAGAAATAGTGGGGAAAATCAAAGTGAACACCTCTTGTATTTTGTGTAAATGCAGCATGTCCTTCTTGAAAATGACACTTATCTTTTTCTCGTGTCGGCTTTGGGTTATCCTCACTTCATCACTTTCCTTTCTGGGTTTTGGGAATCCGTTTTGCCTCTCATCTAACTATACTTCATTATCATCATGACCTATAATCCTATGATGCGTCAAATGTTTCCAAACTCCGTAGTCATGTCGCCGATATGTTCAAGAGAAGTCCCATATGTAGTTTCTTACCACTTATACACTATCTGACTTTTCTGCCACAGTCCTGAATCAAACTTACCTACTCTACTACATCTTATATTTCATGTCAATGATTTGGGATACATTATGGCCCTCCTTCGATAGATCACGTCCTGTCGACTTTAGCTCATTATCCAGGAAGACGATCTAGAAACTCCCTTCTAGTACCTTGGAGCTTGCATGCCTCAATGGCGATTTCTTTGCATTCGACTATAGGTTTACATCATTGGCCTTCGATCAAATGATTCTGCAGGTGTTCAACTTGTGCTTCGTTACTCACACTCATAGATTGTTCTATTGTACCTTGAGAACCATTTTCATTATTGGTGGTTTCTCTCATGCCTATTAACAGTTTACATCATTCACCAGTAATCAGGTGGTTTTCTATCATGTTCGACTTCAACACATCTATTCACATGGTAGAATTCGTACATTGATTGGATCGAGATAGAGATGAAGACCCTCAATTTCATCTAATGAATCCTAGTTGTGTGGAGTTATGAGTTATTCATGATTGTACACATGTTTCCCTTTATAAGGATGGTTGCAATCATACCATGGGTCCATATATATGATCCTTTCTATTCGGATGGATGTGTCCATGCCATGTATCCATACACATGATCCCTTTTGTTCAGATGGCTGCATCCATGTCGTGGATTCATGTATTATTAGATAACTATTCAGAGTTGTATCATTAGGCATATTTATATCAGAGATATTAGCTATGTATATCATATCATGCTTGATTTGCAGGTCTCCTGATGGTGTTTTTATGGGTCCTTTCCATGACAGTATTTTTCCACACTACCCATACAATATCTTGAAGCGTCAAAATGATGAAAACTGTCAAAGTGTTCTCAACATGAAACACATACAGAAACATCCCTGAAGAATAGAAGAAGAGCTGCCTTGAGAAAATTCTGGAGAAATTTACCAAAATCCATAGTTTTCAAGACCATCGCGATTTTCACTACTGTTGGACCATGCTAATGGCCTATTGCATCATATTGAACTAGCATTGCTAGTGAAAATTTTGATATGAAAACCTGTGTTGAACCTCTTCTAACAGTCTTTCCTAAAGTGGAGGAAAAGCTTCGCTTGCTAGAATCTTCGAGAAAAATGAGTTGGATGTCATTGGATAGAGATATGGTTGAGCTCTCCCATTTGAGTCCTTGATCCTACCTTTAGGGATCTTCCCCTTGATATGTGGACCTTCCTCCCTCTTTTGTGGATCCCTAAATCCCTCTACCATCCTATAAACCAATTCCCTTCCATCCCTAAATGGTTGGTCATTGCTTGCTTGCATTCCTATGCTGAAACTATTCCTAAATGTTTTCGATCTAATTAAGGAGAAGAAGTGCTTGAATGGTCTTGGATTGGACTTGGAAATCCACTTCAAAGGAGGTATCCAACATTAAGGAAATTGTTGTATGCTTCCCTTTTGGATTCATTAATATATACATCTCGTGTTTACTTTCCATAAATGTCTAAATATTTGATAGAGGCAATAGTCAAGGTGGAAGCATCTGTTGAAGAACCAGCACCAATGGCAATTTTTTATTTTTCATTTAGGATGATGTTCCTTGATCTGTCATGTAGTTTATGTTTGAATTATATTATGTATTCTCTTGTATCTCTTATTGTCTTTTTATATCTCTTGCAGATATTCGGATGTAAGGAATAGTGATGAGCTAGCCTGGAAGCTAAGGGATCGAGATCATATCAAAGGTTGAGCGCTTAGCATTAGAGTGAGGTAGGTTTCTCTCTCTCACTTTGCATTTTTCAACATAAACTAGGAGAGTTTTGCACTAGTTTGTCTTGTTTGTTTCTAGATCCTCTCATAGGACTAGATAGATTGATTCTATCCACATAAGGGATTTATGTTCACAACCCAATGGCGACTCCAATTACAAATACTTTGTACATTAGTGTGTTTTTCATTGTGAAATTGGTTTTGTGTGATTGTTTTCCTTTTCAAACATGTTTTCCTCTACCTACTGTGTGTTCTACTTTATTTACATATGTTGTAGAACCTTTATGTCGGTTTCACTGATGGTGCTTACCTTTTGCTGCATGGGAAATCTATGACCATAATGGTGAGTTAGTGAATCTACAAGGCATGTGTTTAGGTTGTACCACTAATAACATCGCCGAATATAGTTCAGTTATCGAGATTTTGTCAGAAGTCATTGCTCTTGGCATTAGAGAGTTAGTCATTAATCTCAACTCATAGCTCATTGTACTACAAATTAATAGACAATATTTGGTCAGAAACCCTCAGATTTTGAGAATGTATTTGCAAGTTCATCTCTTGGAATGAGACTTTGATTATATCACTTATCAACATATTCCGAGACATTTGAACACATTAACATATACATTGGCTAACTATATTCTAGATAGACATTTGAATCACATGTAAATACAAAAACATACAATAGAATGTTAGCCTCACTCTCTTATTAAATCAATTATAAATCCAAATATTCAATTAAATAAATTAAATTAAGATAAGTAGGACTTAGTTCCTCAAACTAGGGAGTTTAGTTAGGATGAGAGATTCTCTCCAACTAGTTCTCCTAGATTAGTGTTTTTTGAGAAAATGTCTCAACCAAGTTTGTTCAAGATAGACGCACTATCTTGAGACAACTTCCTCATGTATTTATATGTATCATAAACATTATTTTAATAATGAGAATAAAAGAGAGAATTACATGAGCATGAGAGACCACATGATGGCTCTATGCCTTTTCTGCCATGTCTGGTTTCTATATTTTTGAGTGTTTATTTTATTGAGTTTATTTTATATGTGTGAGTTTCTTGCATGTGGTATCAGAGCTTCAGGCGGGTCCAACAAATGTCCAGCCCCAATATCTTAAGTATGTAATCCGTAACTAGGCTCGTTTCTTGCCCCTCGAGAGCGACCGCCTTCATATAAACATCAATGGGGAATCTATTGACTGGTGATAAATATTCCTTTAGAAATAAGTGATTCCTATGATACTTTTGATCATGGATTGAAGAACAGAATGGTAATTTTCCATGGAGCTGAGATTATGAACTAGCCAATGTATTAATCAGTCAACAGTGGTCCGAGGACAGTTGCAGTCATGGCTTCCATTTCTCCATAAGGTGCCACAAACGTAACAGAATTCATGTCGACACCTACAAGTAATGTGATTACATCCATAGATCAATTCAACCATCGATTTTCACTTTCCACACTGGTGCCACTTACTATTCTCGGCAAGCTTGAGAAGCAAAAAATCTGCTTCAGTTTTGTCGGCGGCAGATAGCACTGTAGATTTTCATGCCACAGAGCCTTGCAGCATGCATAGAACAACCTATTGCAGAAGGGGCATTCTGCCATTTCCACGTCCTCCACATCAAAGGATCCAAGAGCACAATCGTATAACATTTCCTTCACAATGAATTGTGAGTATGGTCTTATATATTTATCTCTGTGCAGACGGGAGCACTCTAAGAACAAAATTAAAGTCGAGGAAGAAGATGGTGCTAGCTGATGCTTCAAGGAGTCCCTTATTGCGTGCCATAGACGTGCGCCTTATGATGTTACACCATGAATTAAAAGTATCTTTAGCTCATGCTATTGCTGCTGGATTTTCAGTTGGACAAATGGCTAATGTCATGGATTTTTCTGAATGGTTTGGAGCAAATCACTTAAGGTGATCATATAGTAATGGCAAAAAATTTGATCAAGCGAGGAAACTCAATTCCACATTTTTATTTCAATGGGTTTTCCTTGGAATTCTCCTTTGTGACCATAATGTTATCCATAGGGAAGCATGCGTCAAGTTTTTGGTCTCATGTCAACAAAGAGAGCAACAAGTCTCCCCGCGTATAGACGGTACACATAAACCATTGTCCAGCCCCTTCTCAAAATACGAAGACAAAAATTCAAACCCTATTGGATTGGTACCATGCTTGCGGAGTTATTTACAACTGCAATGGTGCTGAGAACGAGGTCATTTTTCCATCTCTTGATATACATTTAGAGGAATCGCAGTTGTCTGTATAGATCTCATTTTTCTTAAGGCATACTACTGTTCAAATATTTTTATGGAGACTGCGTTGAAATTCAAAAGGAAAAGGAGTAAATAATCATTGAGATGGAGTGGAGGAACGTGTGCCAATACAAGTGTTGAAGAGAGAAGCACCTAGTGGAATCTGCAGTGCTTAACAATTAAAGGAGGTATATTTTGTTTTTAAGTGGAGTGATAAGGTTATGAAAGCATTTTTTAAAGATTTGTAATCATGATAAAGTTATTGGAGTCAAAAGATGCATATTTTTGTATTTGGAGTGATAAGTGATTTTTTGGAGAACGTTATTGTTGTAATCCAAAGTAATTTTTACTTTGAGAAAGATTGAGTTTGAAGATAACTTGCTTCCAAAAGTTTGCAAGTATGACATTCTCATTGAGAATTTTACACTACAAAGTTGTGACATTGAAGAATGATGTACTCTAATAATTAATAAAATCATAATTTTTGTGCTGCTTGTGTCCTAGATCCGCCCGAAATTGAATAAGGGGATCATAGGTACACTTTGTGTCGTGAATGTGTTTGCATGGTTTGTGTCGCGTTCATTAGATGCTTTCTTTGTCATCTATTTACACAAACTAAATGGGCATAAGAAACTCTTAAGTATAAGCATGCTCGATCAAGCTCTTGAAATCAACACTCTTGTAATAAATTAAGTTCATAAACACAAAGTGTCACATCATCGACTTGATAAAAGCACTCTTCTGTAACAACATTTCACAACAGCTAATTCATGCCATCAAGTTAAGGATGCTACACACTCAAGCATTTCAAGTCCAAATGACATCAACATTATGAATACTTTTTGTATCACTTGCAATGTTTTAACTTAATTGTTCGGGTGCATTTTCAATTGTAACTGACACCCTCATTTGATTTGTTAAAGTGCATGATTAAGTCAAGGCAATTGTTACTTGAACATTGAATTTATCATTTGTCATTTGGGTGCATTTTCGATAGTGTTTGACACCCATCATTTTTCAGCACATTTAGTGCATCACTAAGTGCAGTAATCACCCAAGAGTTCGAGACAACAGGTGTTTAACACAAGTACAACAATCATCAACAAGTGAGCATGTCATTAAAAACAATCAAACATTAGATAAGCATGAAGGGAAACATATATATCTCTCTATATATATATATTTATATATAAGTTTGTAGAATGTCTCTTACATCAAAATATCAAAATCGATGTTCTGAGACATATGGCTTCTTGAGCCTACATAAGTGCAGAAAAATGAAAACTAGAGACGACTATCTGCCAACGTGGCCCTCATGGTAGCACAAAAAAACTCTAACGACTCAGTTCAGCAACTGACGCAGTCTGTCTGGAACCCCTACAGTATGCCTCTGATATCGCAGTGGCACCTCATCAATGGACACGTATTCTGGAATGCCTATTGTCAAGACTTCCATGTTATGTTCCACATCTACGATTGGGTCAGCTCCCTCCTCATAGGGAGCATTCTATATCTGTTGTGCATCTCATCTGGCTATCAGAGAGACCCCTAGAGGCCTCTATGATCCAACACTTGCAAAAATCACAAGTGTCAAATCTCATTACATTTATATATAAAAAAAAAAATCAAAAACTTCAAAAACTTAAAAAAAAAAAAATTACCTGCATCAACCCACTATGTACCAGGTAGAAGTGGAAGGTCAGGATCTCCCTGGAAATCTGTGACAGAGTATGCCCAATCATCAACCATGATTATTTGTTGGAACATCCATCCAAAAAATGTTGGAGCAAATGAAATTCACTGACCACCTCCCTGTCGAGGCATCAACTCACTCCACCTCAACAATTGTGGATCTCTGGGCGTTGGTGCGTCCACTTCTATCCACTAATATTTGAACAATGGTACACGTTTCAAGAATAATTGCACCAATATACATACATAGTCGAATTGTTTAATCTTTCCTGAATTGGATTTCGTGAGTTGGCTTTTCATGTTGACCAACAATCCTTCACACTAGTTAAAAACTATGGGGCTTCGATAATCAATGGCATACTAGAAATGAGACTTTGTTGCTTCATGAAATTCCTAAGTCCTAGCTATTTGGGTCATGGTATGGAGATTTTTCTTAGCGGGAGATTGGTGATGGTCTTTATGTCTATCTTCCCACTCTAAGTTTTTTGAGTGCTTGGGTAATTTATAGCAATCAGCATATCCGTACTTTCCCCTCCAGTATGAAAACCATGCAGCTGAATCTGTTGTCCCCTTATGGACAAGCCTGTAATGAAATAGATGTCTTTAGAATCTATATCATGTTCTTGATCCCCAATCATAAACAGTTGGCTCTCTACATCCCACCAACCAATAAAATGCTACAGTAACTCAACCTAGATTCTAAGCCCATGAATCCGGAAGAATTTTAGTAACCCACATGCTCAAAGGGTAGATATGAAATTTGGGTCCTGGGCTTCCTAATGATATTCTGCCTCATGTCCTCTCTCTTTCCATTTGATCACCATTTTTCATTGGATAACCTGTGGAACATCCATTAAACAAGTTTTCATGGGCATCTACGGAAACAAATTAGGAAATAAAACATTAAACATGGAGGAATTTTCCAAAATTTGATAACTTTGCACCATCACGTCTGTCTGTATATTTTTTTGCGCTGACACAGTTGACCACAGGGTGAACAACATGGTTTCTATGGGTAAAACTTGCGATGATCGCCCTCGACATAAATTTTTGTTAAGCCCTCCTTACTGCCTATCCTATGGATGAAAAGACATAAAATTATAATCAAACTGAAGAGAAGAGATAGTTCTCTTACCTACAGCAAAAAGATCAAACAACAATGCCCTAGATTGGTCACACTCCTCACCTGAAGATCAGGGGAAAATAGGGTAACAAGTGCTCTCTAATTTACAAAATTTGAAATAAAAATGTTTTCACTTTTTGAGTTTTTATAAGTTTTTAAAATATATTTTTACCAAATCAGTTTTTTCTCGAGAATCGGTAATGTGCATTCACTTATACAACGACAAGTCATGGATAGGTGGTGACAGATATTAATTTTGACTGATTCAACGAGTTTTATTTTATCACTTTTTTAGACTCGTAAAAAAAAAAGGAACCCTCTGGAGTCATCTTTATGCTCATTTTTGACTCTCAAAATATGAAAAGATTGTCAAGTACTTGTCGTTTCGAACTCATTAAAGTCAATGAAATGACGTCTGCTAAGCATAAGTTTAACCCTTTTCCATACTAAGATAGACTACTATACAAAAAAGGAATACCTTAGTCAGACATGGCTAATAGGTTCTCTCGAATATTGTTTTCTATCTTTTCAGTTTCGAGGGACTATCTATGAAAAGTGACCTTTGGAGTTTTCGTTTTTGCTTCTTTTTCAAACTCTCTAAACATGAAAAATATGTTAAGTTATCCCTCTGTCGGCCTCATAAAACTTAAATGACACAGGACTTGTCACCATGACAAGACCGAGTTTCTCCTTCATAGGACTCGTTAAACTCACTAGGATGGTTTCATCCGAAGGATGGAATTATACTAAAAGCATATGTTATCCCCTTCAAGCTTGTGATACAAAATAATGGGGTACTCACTAGAAATAGTGGGGAAAATGAAAGCGAACACTTCTTTTATTTTGTGTAAAGGCAGCATGTCTCTATTGAACATGACACTTATATGTTTCTCGTGTCAAGTTTGGGTTATCCTCACTTCATAACTTTCCTTCCTGGGTTTTGGGAATGAAGTTTTCCTCTCATATGATTATATTGCATTAGCATCATGACCTATTATCCTATGATGAGTGAAATGTTTCCAAACTGCATAGTCGTGTTGCTGATATGTTCAAGAGAAGTCCCATCTGCAGTTTTTTACTGCTTATACACTGGTTGACTTTTCTGCCACAATTTTGAATCAAACTTACCTACTCTACTACATATTTTGTTTTGTCTCGATAATGTGGGATACATTATAGCTCTCCTTCGACGAATGACTTCCTATCAAATTTAGCTCATTATCCAAGAAGACGATCTAGAAACTCCCTTCTAGTACCTTGGAGCTTGTATGCCTCAATGGCAAGTTCTTTTCATTGGACAATAGGTTTACATCATTGACCTTCGATCAAATGATTTTGCGGGTGTTCGACTTCAACTTCATTATTCACGCTTGTAGATTGTGCTACTGTACCTTGAGAGCCATTGTCATTATTGGTGGTTTCTCTCATGCCTATTAACAATTCACATCATTGATTGGTAATCAGGTGGTTTTCTGTCATGTTCAACTTTGACACATCTATTAAAATGGTAGAATTCATACATTGATCGAATCGAGACAGAGATGAAGACCCTAGGTTTCATATGATAAATCCAGGTTGCGTGGAGTTATGAGTTATTCATGATTGTACATATCTTTCCCTCTATGCATATGTTCGTGACCATATCATGGGTCCATATATATGATGCTTTCTATTCAAATGGTTGCATCCATGCCGTGGATCCATACACATGATCCCTTCTATTCGGATGGATGCATCCATGCCATGGATTCGTGTATTGTTAGATTCATATTCAAAGTTGTATCATTAGGCATATTTATATGAGAGATGTTATCTATGTATATCATATCATGCTTGATTTGCAGGTCTCCTGACGGTGTTTTTCTAGGTCCTTACCATGAATTGTAAAGCATTTCATCCATCACTCCCTATTTTGACTTCATGCTTTAGGGGGTATCTGTTACACAGTATTTTGTTGAAATTTGGTACCAAAGGATAGGTGGTTCCCTTAGGCTTTGATCTTTGGCCTAGGGAAAAGTGTCCAAAAGATTTTAATTTTTCTCCTAAAGTGACTTTATAATTTTTATAAAGTTAAAATCTAATTTTAAAGTGACTTTAAGTGATAAAGTTACTAAGTCTAATTTTAAAGTGACTTTTATAAAGTCAATGAAAAATTAGAAAGGAAAAGTGACTTTGGAAATAAATGACTAAGTGGGTCTTTATTAAAGTGTGGTGAATTAAAAAATAGAAAGTGAGATTTAAATGTGCATTTAATCTCAGCCATTGATCTAAATCTATTTCAGCAATTGGATTTAGGGATCACCCAAAAGTCACTTGGAGTTATATTAAGGGAGGAAAAGGAGGAAAATATCACATTCGATTCAATTCTTTCATGAGCAGAT
>APFE030438873.1:33093-104247 GCA_000404065.3 Pinus taeda
TTATGGGAAAGGGCATTTAACTACATGGGAGAAATAAGGAGAAACTGAAAACCGGGGTGGGAAAACAGAAATTTTAACATATTTTGTCACACTTCCTGTCCCATATCTTGAAGTGTCAAAATGGCGAAAATTATCAAAGTGTGCTCACCATGAAACACATACCGAAACATCCCTAAAGAATAGAAGAAGAATCGTCTAGAGAAAATTCTGGACCAATTTGCCTGAAACCCTAGTTTTCAGAACCAACGTGCTTTACACTACTACTGGCCCGTGCTAATGGCCTATTGCAACATATTTACCTAACGCTTCCAGCACAGATTTTGATATGAAAACCCATTTTGAACCTCTTCTAGCAGTCTTTCCTAAAGTGGAGGAGAAGCTTCGCCTGTTAGAATATTCGAGAGCAGTGAGTTAGATGTTGTTGGATAGAGATATGATCTTCCCCTTGAGATGTGGACCTTCCTCCCTCTTTTATGGGTCCCTAATTCCCTCTCCCATCCTATAAATCAAGTCCTTTCCATTCCTAAGTGATTGTTCATTTCTTGCTTGCATTCCTATGTTGAAATTATGCCTAAATTTTTCCCATCTAATTAAGGAGAAGGAGTGCTTGGATGGTCTTTGCTTGGATTTGGAAATCCACTACAAAGGAGGTCTCTAAAATCAAGGAAATGGTTGTATTCTTACATTTTTGATTCATTAATATATACATCTGGTATTTACTTTCCATAGATGTCTAAATATTTATTCATTTAGCATGCTGCTCCTTGATCTATCATATAGTTTATGTTTGAATTATACTATGTATGCTCTTGTATCTCTTGTTATCTTTTGATCTCTCTTGCAGGTATTTAGACACAAGGAATAGCAAGGAGCGAGCCTAGAAGCTAAAGGATTGATATCATCATAAAAGGGTGAGCGCTTAGCGTCCGAGTGAGGTAGATTTCTATCTCTCACTTTGCATTTTTCAACATAAAGTAGGAGAGTTTTTCACTAGTTTGTTGGATTTGTTGCTAGATCCTCTCATAGGACTAGAGAGATTGCTTCTGTCCGTAGAAGGGATTTATCTTCACAACAAAATGGCGACTCCGCTTGCAAATACTTTGTACATTAGTGTGTTTTTCATTAGTGTTCAATTATTTTTGGTGTGTTTGTTTGCTTTTGCAAACGTGTTTTCCTCTGTTTACAGTGTGTTCTACTTGGTTTGTAGATGTCATCAGACCTTTATGCTGGTTTTGCTGATGGTGCTTGTCATAGTACATGGGATCTATCTTCTGCTGCATGGGAAATCTATGACCCTAATGGTGAGTTAGTGAATTTACAAGGCATGTGTTTAGGTCGTACCACTAATAACATTGTCGAATATAGTGTGATTATCGAGCTTTTGTCAAAATACATTTCTCTTGGCATTAGAGAGTTAGTCGTTAATCTCAATTCACAACTCATTGTACTACAACTTAAAATATAATATTCATTCTAAAACCCTCAGATTTTGAGAATGTATTTTTGATTTTGTCTCTTGGAATGAAACTTTGATTATATCACTTATCAACATACTCCAAGATGTTTGAACACATTAACATATACATTGGCTATTTAATTTCTAGATAGACATTTGCATCATATGTAAATACAAAAACATATAATAAAAACATTAGATAAGCATCAAGGGAAACATGCTTAGCAGAATGTCTGTTACATCAAAATATCAAAATCTGTGTTCTGAGACACATGGTTTCTCAAGACTACATAAGTGCATAAAAATGAAAACTAGAGATGACTATCCACCAAAGTGGTGCTCATGGTAGCATGAGGGAGCTCTAATGACTTAGTTCAGCAATTGACACAGTCTGGTGGGAACCCCTATAGTATGCCTTTGATATCATAGTGGCACCTCATCAATAGAAACATATTCTAGAATGCCTCTTATAAAGACTTCTAGGTTACATTCCACCTCTACGATTGGTTCAGCTCCCTCCTCATAGGGAAAATCATTTATCTATCATGCCACTCACCTAGCTATCAAAGAAACTGTTAGAGGTCTCTCTGGTCCAACATCTGCAAAAATCACGTGTCAAATGTAGAAAAACATGTAGATTCACAAGCTCATGTAATCTACTAAAACAAGAGACAAGAATCTACTTCTACTATTTATGGAGGAAGCCCATAAACATTGAGAAAGCAATAATTAATAGAGGAAGAGAATCAAAGGCATATAACACAATAAATATCCAAGGAAATCCACAACTCAAAACCCCACTATATGTTATATATTAATCTGAAAAATCAAGATGAAATTACAATGCTTGTTCTCTCTAGAACACTCCTAGCACTTAGAAAATTCAATCTCCAACTCATAACCAAGCTCAAGGCCAAACCTTTGCCAATTCACAAGCTCTCCAAGTATCTATTCCAATGTGTAATTCCTATGGAGAATGGATTGTATTTAAAGGGAAATAAAGCCTTTAAAAATAGTGCAATCCCTCAAGGATTTGTTCCTGATTGCATGCATTGTTAGTGAAACTCAAAAAAATCTAAAACAAATAGTACACTGTCCCTGCACTCTAGTCTCAACTGGGTCTTTCTCAGAATCAACATGCATGAGTTTCTAATGGTGGAATCTTTAGTTAACTAGAGTAGCACTAATTAGGTCACCAGTGTCCCAACTGACTGGTTACTCACTATTAGTTCCTGAAACTGATTGGAACTAGTTTTGCTGGACTTAACTCAATAAACTAAGTTACTAATTACAACTCATTCATAACTCATCATGAATTCCTATAAGTTAGGGAGAACATATACATGTCTTCTAAAAGACTTCCAATTCGAATTTCCTAAATTAATTAAGTTAATTAAACTTAATTAATTATTTTCAAATTGCTATGAGAAAAATAATTCTATTTTAATTCGTAGTTTAATTCAAGGACAAATTAAACTAGAATTTCTTGTTTCCATTTATCAACGCTCCCTCTCAACAAGAAATGGATTATCCTCTACCCCGATCCTATCTCTGTGAAACTTGAATTTACATCTTGGTAATGCCTTTGTCAAGATGTCAGCATCTTTCTCCTCCGTGGGAATGTAATATAACCACATGATTCGCCTCAATACACAATCTCTGAGATGATGATACCATATATCTATGTGCTTGGACCGATCATGAAAAACTGAATTTTTAGAGAGTTTGATACAACTCTTATTATTACAATAAATCATTGTCGGATCCATCTGTTGACTAAACAAACCAACCAGGATCTTCCCGATCCAAATAGCCTCACATGCTACTTGAATTGTAGCCATGTACTCTACCCCTGTCGAACTGAGTGCAACCAATCTCTATTTCCTATTGTACCAAGAAACTGCAACTAACCCAATACTAAAGATCCCTCCTGATGTGCTCTTCTTGTTAGATGGACTCCCTGCCCAATCTACATTGGTGAAGCCTTAAAGCTTCACTCCCTGTGTCGGTCTATACCACAACCCAAACTGAGTAGTGCCTTTGAGGTATCTAAATACATGATTTGTCGCCTTCCAATACAGCTTGGTAGGCCTAACCATCACTTGACTAAGATTGTAAGCTGCATAACACATATCTATCATGTGTTCACCAAATACATTAGTGAACCCACAAGCTGCACGTAAACAACAGCTTCCACTACTTCCCTTGAAGTAGAATCCTCCTTCCTCCAGTTACCAGCTAGAGGAGTCTCCATGGGTTTATTTCTCTCCATGTGGAATCTCCTGAGTATCTCATTGGTAGACTTTCCTTGAGAAACAAACAACTCCCCATCTCCCTGCCATACCTCTACACCAAGAAAGTAATGCATGACTCTTATGTCCTTCATCTCAAACTCTCTTGCAAGATCCTCCTTGCAAGATTTGATAAGATTTTCATCACCGGTCAATATGAGATCATCTACATAAATTACAATAATCAAAAGCTTACCTTCCACCACTATGTGATACAAGTTCACATCTACTTCACTCTTCGAGAAGCCCAACCCAGTGAAGTAGCTATCTATCCTGGTGTACCAAGCACGGGGTGCTTGCTTTAGCCCATACAACACCCTCTTGAGTCGGCACACATGAAACTAATGGTCCAAGGTTTCAAAACCTTTGGGTTTCTCTATGTACACCTCTTCCTCAATCATGCCATTAAGGAAGGTAGTCTTCACATCCATCTGATGGACACTCCAACCCATCTGTGCAGATAGTGCCAAAATAGATCTGATAGATGAGTACCTTTCAATAGGAGCAAAGGTCTCATCATAGTTAATCCCCTCTACCTATGAAAAGCCACTTGCCACAATATGGCCTTATGCTTCTCCACACTACCATCTGCAGCTTGCTTTACCTTATAAATCCAATGGGATATCACAACTAACTTGCCCTCCAATGTTTGGACCACATCCCAAAACACTTTTTCGAACTATGGAGTCATACTCCTCCACCATCACATCAACCCAAACTGGTTGCTCCACAGCTTCCTAAAAGGAAGATGGCTCTGTCACAACACATGCACCCATAAGTGCCATGTATCCAGTGTACCTCTCTGGTGACCTCCTCTATCTGCGCTGAGAAGGGGGTGCTCCCACATTCTCTCGTGCATCATCCAACAATCTGTCATCCTCTCTAGTGCACTTTCTTCCCTCTCTAGAAGACTTTACCTGAGTGGATGTCTCCACTCTTGAAACCTCTGCATGTGGCTACTCCACATCAATCTGAGGCTCCTAAACCTTAAGAACTAAAATTTTCTCCTTTGCATGTAGCTCAAGCTCTCTCTTAAGGGATACTCACATGTCCTTCTCCTCATCAAACTTGACATCCCTACGAACCACTGTCATCTGATTGTTTTGCATGTACACCCAATAGTTGTGGGGAGTATCAGTGTACTCCAAAATCATCCAAAACTCTATTGTTGTCTCAAGCCTTTTCTGTGCATATTTGGTCACATGGCAATAAATTGATGACCCAAAAATCTTGAAGTGACCAACATCTGGCCTCTTACCGAAATATGCTTCCTTTGGTGTTTTACTCTCAAGTATCTGATGTGGGCTTCGGTTCTGAATATAAACCATTGTGTTGCATGCCTCAGCCCACAAGTGTAGTGGTAGGCCCTGATCATGCAACATCGCCCTTGCTGTCCCTACTATGCTCATATTCTTCCTCTCGACAACCTCATTCTATTGAGGGTTATGAGGTGCCATCAACTCTCGTTTAATCCCTTCCGCTACACAGAAGTTCTTAAACTCATTGGGGACATATTCTCCACCGTTATCACTCCATAGAGATTTAACATTATTTCCTAACTCTTTCTTGACCAATTCTTTGAATTCACAAAACTTTGTGAATTTCTGATCCTTTCTCTACATGAAAAATATCTAGCATTTACGAGAATAGTCATTTACAAATTTAACATAATACCTGTGTTTGGCAGTGGTTACTGTCAAGAATGGTCCACACACATCTGAATGGAATCTCTCCATAATAGACTTTGCTTGACTGTCTCTATCTCAAAAGGAAGACTTGGTGTATTTCCCAAAGTACAACCCTTGCATGTATCAACTTGCTCAAGCGTACCTTTGGGAAGACTAGTAGAGATTTGCTACAATATCTTCAAATACCCATGATGCAAGTGGCCCAATTGCCTGTGCCACAACTCGCCGATGTCTCGGTTCAACATCTTTTCCACTTTTGAACTCAAAGCAGCACAATCCTCTACCTATATCTTATAGAGATTCTGAACTTGAATGTCTATCTTCTTTACTTGACCCATGGCTATGTGTCGAAGGAACGCCTTTCCTTTTGAAAAGATAACATCATATCCTCTATCCTCAAGCATGGAAATGAATACCAAGTTCTTTGTTAGTCCGGGTACATGCATAACATTCTTCAAGATGAGTGGAGCTGCATGCTCCCTCTAAAAAGTAATAGTGCCCACACCAGTAACACTATACTTACTGTCATCACCCATCTTGATACGCATCTTGAGATCTTTCTCCTCCAGTTCATTGAATAACTCTTTGTCGCCAATCATGTGGAAAGAAGCTCCACTGTCTAAGTACTAGACACTTCCCATCACTGAATAAATCATGCATGCAATGAGGGAAAAGTCCAATTTGAATTGGGAGGCCAAAGCCTCACCCACCACTCCTCTTGAGGACTTCTCCTTGGACTTCTTCAATGGACAATTTGTAGTAAACTGACCCATCTTGTGACAATGAAAGCATTTAACTTTTGTCATGTCCTTCTTCTTACCTCCATGATAAGAATCTTATTTGGAACGATAAATTTTACCTTTCCCATTCCTTGCCTTAATCGTTAAGGCACAATTCTCTTCATCATCAGTCTTTAATGAAGAGACATCCCTAGTGTTCCTCCTAATCTCATCCTACATCAGATCCAACCATAGTCGTTCCCAATCTGGTAGCTTCTCCTGACCATTGACATAGTCCTGATAACTATGGCAACTCTTTGGGAGTCCAACAAGAGCAAGGTTCACCATATCCTCCTCGACAACCGTGATTCCAAAACTTCCAAGTTCTTCCCGACATTGAGTGAACTTGGTCAAGTATTTTGGAATCGTCTTACCTTTCTCCATCTTGATTTTGCGTAGTTTATCCTTCAATGCCAACTTCCTTTGATCACTGCTATTCTGATACAAGTTCGTCAATGTTTTCCACATAGCATGCAGAGTTTCCTTACCATGAAGACTCGAGACAATGTGGTCTCAAACTCCCTCAAGGATTATCTTCCTTTCCTTTGCCACACACTTATTCCATTCGGCCAAGTTATGTACATCCATAGCTGCTAGCCTGGGGAATTATTGACCAATGAATTCCTTCAAGCCATTATCTTCTAGTACAACCTCCATCCTATCCCTCCAGGCTATAAAATTTGAGATGCCTTCCAAGGAATTCTCAAGCCTCAACCCATGGAACACCATATGCCGATCCTAAAGTATGTATGCAAATTTAACTTTCACCTGTAACCCAAAAACTCAAAACTTCACCTGTATGAATTTGGTTTTTTCTTTTTGAATTTGGGTAATTTTTTCACATAAATGATCAGAACTTATCTGCAAACTCTCGGCCCAAAAAACAATCTTGCTCTGATACCATGTAGAAATATTTGTAGATTCACAAGCTCATGTAATCTACTAAGACAAGAGACAAGAATCTACTTCTACACTTTACAACGAAAGCCCATAAACATCGAGAAAACAATAATCAATAGAGGAAGAGAATCAAAGACACATAACACAATAATATCGAAGGAAATCCACAACTCAAAACCCCACTATCTATTTTGTATTAATCTAAAAAATCAAGATGAAATTACAATGCTTGTTCTCTCTAGAACAATCCCAACACTTAGCAAATTCAATCTCCAAATCATAAGCATGCTCAAGGCCAAATATTAGCCAATTCACAAGCTCTCAAAGTCTATATTCCAATGTTTAATTTCTATGGAGAATAGCTTGTATTTAAAGGGAAATAAAGCCTCTAAAAATAGCACAATACTCTAGTTTCAACTGGGTCTTTCTCAGAATCAACATGCATGAGTTTCTGATGGTGGAATCTTCAGTTAACTAGAGTAGCACTAACTAGGTCACTAGTGTCCCAACTGACTGTTTACTCACTATTAGTTCCTGAAAATCATTGGAACTAATTTAAATTGACTTAACTCAAAAAACTGAGTTAACTAATTACAACTCATTCATAACTCATCCTAAACTCCTATAAGTTAGGGAGAACATATACATGTCTTCTAAAAGACTTCCAATTCGAATTTCCTAAATTAATTAAGTTAATTAAACTTAATTAATTATTTTCAAATTGCTATGAGAAAATAATTCTATTTTAATTCATACTTTAATTCAAGGACAAATTAAACTGGAATTTCTTGTTGCCATTTCTCAACATCAAATCGCAGTACACATATATTAAAAAAAATCAAAAACTTAAAAAACAGTTTTTGCCTGCATCGGTCCACTATGTACCAGGTGGAAGTGGAAGGTCGGGATATCCCTAGATATTTGTGCCAGAGTATGCCCAATCAGCTACCATGATTAGCTAATATCACATCCATCCATAAAATGTTGGAGGAAATGACATTTCTTGACCACCTCCCTGTCAAGGCATCACCTCACCTCATTTCAGCAATAGTGGATCTATGGGCTTTGGTGCATCCACTTCTATCCACTAATATTTGAAAAATGGTACACGTCCCAAGAATAACTTCACCATGATAGATCCATAGTTGAACTGTTTTAGCTTTCCTGACTTGCATTTTGTGAGTTGGCTCTTCATGTTGACCAACAACCCTTCACACCAGTTAAAAAATGTGGTGCTAAGATAATCATTGGCATACTAGAAATGAGACTTCATTGCTTCATGCAACGCCTGAGCCCTAGTTATTCGGACCATGGTATGGAGAATTATTCTTAGCGGGAGATTGGTGATGGTCTTTATGTCTATCTTCCCACTCTAAGTTTTTCGAGTGCTTGGGCAATGTCTCGCAATCAACATATTCATACTTTCCCCTCCAATACAAGAATCAGACATCTAAATCCGTTGTCCCCTTCTGGAAAAGCCCGTAACGAAATAGATGTCTACGACATTATCTCAAGTTCTTAATCCCAAATCATAAACAGTTGCTGATCTACATCCCAACAAGAATCAAATGCTACAGTAACTTAACATGGTCCTAATCCAAAGAATCTGGAAGAATTTCAGTAACCCACATGCTCAAAGGGCAGCTATGAAATTTGGTTCTTGGGATTCCTGATGATCTTTTGCCTCATGTCCTCTCTCCTACCATTTGATCACCATTTTTTGTTGGATAACCAGTGGAACATCCAGTAAACACGTTTTCATGAGCATTTGTGGAAACAAATTTGAAAATAAAGCATTAAACATGGAGGAATTTTCAAATTTATAACTCTACACCAGTGTGTTTGTTTGTATATTTATCCGCGCTTCCAGCACGCTGACACAATTGACCCTAGGGTAAGCAATGCAGGTCTAATGGGTAAAAACCGCGTTGATCTCCCTCGACATAAATTTTTGTCAAGCCCTCGTTAATACCTATCCTATGGATGAAAACACATAAAATAATAATAAAAATGAAGAGAAGAGACCATACCATCAGTCCATATATATGATCCTTTCTATTCAGATGGTTATGTCGATGCCATGGATCCCTTCTATTCTGATGACTACATCCATGTTGTGGATTCGTGTGTTGTTAGATGCCTACTCAAAGTTGTATCATTAGGCATATTTATATCAGAGATGTCAGCTATGTATATCGTATCATGCTTAATTTGCAGGTCTCCTGACAGTGTTTTTATGGGTCCTTTCCATGACTTGTAAATCATTTCACCTATCACTCCCTATTCACGCTAAAGGGAGAATTCGTTACACAATATTTTGTCACACTTCCTGTCCCATATCTTGAGGCGTCAAAATGATGAAAACTGTCAATGTGTACTCACCATGAAACACATACAAAAACATCCTTGAAGAATAGAAGAAGAGTTTCCTTGAGAAAATTCTGGAGAAATTTGCCTAAAACCCTAATTTTCAAGACCAATGCGCTTCGCACTACTATTAGCCTGTGTTGATGGCCTATTGTAGCATATTGACATAGGAATACCAGTGTGGCTTTTGACATGAAAACACATTTTAAACCTCTTCTTGCAATCCTTCCTAAGGTGGAGGAGAAGCTTCGCCTACTAGAATCTTCGAGAACAATGAGTTGGATGTTGTTGGATAGAGATATGGTCGATCTCTCCCATTTTGAGCCCTTGATCTTACCTTTAGGGACCTTCCCCTTGAGATGTGGACCTTCCTCCCTCTTTTGTGGATCCCTAACTCCCTCTCCCATCCTATACATCGAGTCCCTTCGATCCCCAAATGTTTGGTCATTGCTTGCCTACATTCCTATGTTGAAACTATGCCTAAATGCTTCCCATGTAATTAAGGAGAAGGAGTGCTTGAATGCTCTTGTCTTGGACTTAGAAATACACTACAAAGGAGGTCTCCAACATCAAGGAAATGATTGTATGCTTCCCTTTTTTATTTATTAATATATACATCTGGTGTTTATGTTCCATAAAAGTATAAATATTTATTCATTTAGTGTGACGCTCCTTGATCCGTCATGTAGTTTATGTTTGAAATATACTATGTGTGCTCTTGTATCACTTGTTGTCTTTTGATCTCTCTTATAGCTATTCAGACACAAGGAATAGTGAGGAGCTAGCCTAGAAGCTAAGGGATCGAGATCATCATCAAAGGTTGAGCTCTTAGCATCATAGTGAGGTAGGTTTCTTTCTCCCACTTTGCATTTTTAAACATAAACTAGGAGAGTTTTGCACTAGTTTGTTTGGTTTGTTGCTAGATCCTCTGATAGGACTAGAGAGATCACTTCCATTTGTAGAAGGGATTTTTCTTCACAACAGGAACCCAGAAACAAGGAAGGTTGTGTACAACCAAGATGTGGTTTAGAGAGGTGAAAGATGTTATTAAGCATGAAGTCTAATCAAAGGAACCTGAGAAGATATAGTTTGAGCTAAAGGAGGAAGAATCAGACTCTACAACAGAAGAGGAATTAGAAGATGAATAACCACAAACTCCAGCAGGGAGAAGATTAGTTCAAGAAAGAAAGCATCCAGAGAGGTTTATTCTATCTACTTTCTTTTCAAATTTTGGTTCATCTATTACTAATGTTGATCCCATAACTATTAGGGAGACAGTAGATTCAGAGGATGGAAAAATCTGGAAAGAGGACATGATTGATGAAATGAAATATTTGGACAAAAATGAGGCTTGGGATGTGGTGTAGTTATCAGCTGGAAGGAAATCCATTGGAAGAAAATGGGTGTTTAAGAAGAATATGAATGCAGAAGGAAAGGTGGAGAAATACAAACTTGCTTAGTTGGTTGCAAAAGGCTATTCCGAGGTGTCAGGAATTGATTTTGGTGATATTTGTTCTCATGTTGCCAAGGTAGCTTCTATTAGATTACTTTATCTATTGTTGCTTCTTTTGATTTTTAAGTAGAACAAATTGACGTGAAGACAACATTTCTTCACGGGGATCTGGAATAAGAGATCTACATGAAGCAACCTGAAGGTTTTGTGGTGAAGGGTAAGAAAGTACTGGTATGCAGGTTAAAAATGTCTTTGTATGGGTTAAAACAGTCACCAAGGATGTCGTATTAGAAATTTGATACATATATATGGGAACTTGGCTTCACTAGAAGCAAAGCAGATCACTGTGTGTATTTTAAATTAATTGGTGACTGTGTTATTTATTTAGCCTTGTATGTGGATGACATGTTGTTGGTTAGAAATAACAAAGCAATTATCCAGGAATTGAAGACTCAATTGTTATCCAAATTCAACATGAAATATCTTGGTGCTACAAACTGAGTGGGTCATTAGAGCCACTCCTCACTCTTAAAAGAACAAACTACAAACTCTCAAGGCTATGTGGGAGGAGACAAGGTGAAAATTGCTTCGCTCATACAATGTGGGTATATATAGCCATGGGTAATGCTTGACCCTTCTAACTCTTTGACTTCCCTCATGACCGTTCAACTTCCTATGACTTTCAATTGACATGACTCTTCAACTTCATATGTGTGTCTCTTGGACTTTCACATTACATTACATTTGATAACAACAAATATGGCCCATAGTAGTGATGTGGCCAAGACAACTCATGACACAACTCGACATGACACTATTGAAATGTACTAGCTAACTGTGGTGTCCATGTTGAGTTGCTATGCTGCTAAGTGATGGATGTGCTCTCGGTGTGTTGTGTCTTCACCTTTGCATGGCAAAGTGTTGTGAGGTCTTCGATGGCCTTGGTCTTTGCTTGATGGTTCAGAAACATGTATCCCTTTCACTTGTTGTTCTATGTACTTCATACATTCGTTCAACTACGAGAAAGTCTTCTATCACGTGCTTCTTCTTCATCCCATTCAATGTCACACCATGGGTACTTGTTCCTGAAATCACTCATGATGATACGACATCAAATCCAAAAATATCCTAGTCTATAATGATACACTATTTTCTGTTTCAGGTGCAAGTTACTAGGAGGGAGGACAAGGCACTGAAACTACACAGAGCACAGGTCAGGCCGGGATGACAGGCTCAAGAGCACTATCAGGAAAAATCGTACAAATTTCACTGGGAGGCATATTTTTGCAATTCGAGACAGAAGTGACAACTGCAAGGTGGAACCCATCTACGATGAACTGTGTAGTTCCTACGATGAAGACAAGGAAGGGTGTCAAGAGGAACTACTAGGAAAGTTTGCAAAATTTTTAGGATGAGGACTACGCAAGTCTAGTTGAGAATCTGTGCAATTTCTCTGAGGAAGACAGAGTGGGTAGCAGGAGGCACTTGCAGACATTTCTGCGTATTTTTCTAGAGAAAGGATGGATCGGGTTGCGGGGAGCTGCTGGTCACAACTACGTAGTTTTTGGGACGAGTGCAAATCGAGGTAGTAGGGAGAGTGCTAGTTAAAAATACACAATTTCCATGGATAGAGAAAAGCAAGCCGGCAGGGGGGCCTTCTCGTTAGATCTGCATAATTTCTTAGAACAGTGCAATGCCAGGCAGTAGAGGCTTGACTCACATGACTATGGAATTTCTGCAGGCAGTGTAGAACAGAAAGCTGGGAATTTCTGATAAAGTAGTGTAGAGTTCAAGTTTCCAATAGACTAGATGGAGGCTTGATGAGTGATCTTGCAGGAAGTGCAAATTGGATCGGACTTGGGGACAACTTTTGCGCAGTTCTGGGAGATAGTCGCCTTGCTCACTTCTAGGATTGTGCAGTGCAGGCTGACTCGAAGGACAACCTCAAGCTCTACATAGTTCTGGGTAGCAAAGAAGGGTCACAAAGAGCTAATATTATGCAATGCAACTCAATCAGGGTCCGGTTGAAGGAGGATTTTCTGGTCGAAATATTTTCAGGAAAAATGGCTAAGTGTGACAACAAGTGAACTTGTGCATACATTACATTGTGATCACACACTTAGCATGACTCGATGACAAGACACCTCAAACCAACAAGAAAAACATGTGCTCAGTGAGACTGTCTTAAAGGTTAAGAGTGATAAGTGCGACGCTTGAGATAGATCTTCGAACGACTGTGACGACACTTGCACAAGAGTGCTTGCAACTTTGTTTGTGAGTACTCATGCACACAAAGAAAAACCTTCAAAATTTTCAGAACAATATCGCAAGCATGACATAGAAATCAAGACGCCAAAAGAAAATTGATGGTCGATCAAGAAAAAACAGTGTAAAGACTCAACAAGAGCTCATGGAATGAGCTCAAGTGTTTGCAAGCATCAAGGGAAAAAATAAGGAAGGCTCTGAAATTTGGATGCAGGCCAAAATTTTGGAGGGTGTTGCAGCTACTACAACAAAACCCTAAAAAGTATGTAGAATATATAAAAAACATAAAATATACCCTGCAAAGCCTAAGTGCTTATATCTCTTTATTTACCCCTTGGCAAGATTTAAACATAATTACTACTAAAATAAGGTCATCCAGACCTACTTATAGGGTTTTAGCAAAGAAACTACAAGTTTCAACTATTAAAATTCAAGTTTTATTATTCTCATTCCATCTCCTTGTTCCAAAACATTCCTGGTGTGCATTTATTTGAGCCACAAATCCCCTCCCTTTTACCCTATGAAATCCATGAAATTTGGAGTATTCATGAAAAAAAAATGTATGTGAAAAACTAAAAACATTTGATTTTATTAATGTTACCTATGAGTAAAAGGATACTCTTCAAGTTGAATCATTCAATTTTCCCTTGAAATGAAGGTTGGGCGTGCATTTTTGTGAAGCGGACCAAAATTTCCTTGCTTCACTAAAATGCACGCTTAGGCTTCATTTATTGGCCAATCTAATTGATTCAAATTGTATATTTTTTATTTAATGATTTTACACACATTTAAATTGTTATAACTTTACTTTGAGCTTAAATATTTATACTTCAGATTTCATACAACATTCTAATTGTTGCTTTGACTTACCTTATGTGAAAGTTATGTATAAGTGGGAAACATAGTTATGTAGGATATTTCTCAGACATGATGCAAGGTTATATCCTAAGGTTAGGAATTGTCCAATCATGTCCCATTTCAAATTTCAAATTCATTACCAAGAGTGTAATTGGTTTTTCTTGGGAGTGCATATTTGTTCTGAGTGTGATCATTGGTAGATATGATCAATTATTGTTCCGGCAGACATGGATTTCAGTGTATAACACTTCCTTTAGGAAAATGAATATGATATGTTGCATAAAATGGTTTTACATTTATGTTTGAATGATCATTATCACATAGTCAATTAAGTATAGGTATTGGTGTGCATTTATTTGAGGCACACAAATCTTCACTTTGACCCTACAAAATTGATCTAATTTGGCATATTCTTGCACAAGAGAAATTTCTGTGTAAAATTACCGTTAATTATGAGTAAAAATGTAATATCCAATCTAAATCATTCAATTTTTCCTTGTAATGAAGGTTGGGCATGCCTTTTTGTGAAGTAAGCCAAAATTCCCTTGCTTCACTAAAGTGCATGCGAAGGCTTCATTTATTGGAAAATATAATTGATTCAAATTGTAGATTGATAATTTAATTATTTTACTCAGTTTTGACTTATTATATGTTTACATTGGTCCTTAAATAATTATGCTTCAAATTTCATACAACATTCCAATCTTTGCTTCAACTTGCATTATGTCAAATTTGTGTATAGGTTTTGCTTCAGGTTGTTTTTGGGGAGAACAATTGTCCTTTAATTCAGAGAAATGGTTCCAACTCTTCACATTAATTGTCAACCGAGTAGGTTTTGTTATTGCAAGGCTATTACACAAAATATATGCAAGGTAAAATTATGACTAGTGCTAATGAATGTCAAACTCAATCATTGTATTTACACTCTTAGAAACTCAAGGCTTCGGCTCTTACACTCTCAAACCTTGTTCACACCCTCAATAAATAAACACAAATGAAGAATAAAACCACTTTATCCCTTTGTCACTCTTATTTAGAAAATAAGAACACTCCTATAAACCATTCTCTTGACAAATGATGAAACACACATTCAAATGAAATGAACATGCCATCAAACTATAACATGAATTAAATAACTTTCACACTAACAAAGGCACCAGTCTAGGACCTATGTTGATACACAATATAGAGGTTAGAATTATGAAATAATTAAAGCATGAACAAGACTAAGAATAACATAACAATAATCACACATGAATTATAACTAAGATTAAATAAATAAAACAACTACAATACCTTCCTAACCAGTGATCCCTGCTAAGAAGGAGGGTCCTTCCTTCCTAGGAGGGGCTGGTACAGTACATAATACACAAGCTAGTCAACGGAAAGGTATGGCACCATGAATGATTGAGATTGCATTATGGAAACATACAAAATTACAATGTTGGTGCTCTCCCCTCTATCATTGTTTATCTATTTCTATATGTCTATCTCACGCATGAAGACAGTACACCTTTTTATAATTTCAGATTGCAATGATAATATCATCTTGAGAATCTCTAAACTCTCACGTGATCTAATTTGAGAATACACATTAAGGATTTGATAGAAAATTCCAAGAATAGGACAAATTTGTAACAATGTTTCCAAATCAAAATAATTGATCCAATATACTTTTGCTTATAGATGTATGGAAAGAATCACATGTAAAATTGTAGCTTAACACAGAAATTCAATGTGCACACAAGGAAAGAAGAAGAAATCACATAAAAGGCACAAAAATAAGACACCAAGACTTGATAATGGAGTTTGTCCAGTTCATACTACATCTCCGGGCTCAGCTCGAACAATGGGGAGGCCTTTATATTAAATGGCATGAAAAGAAGAGAATTACAATCATCAACTGCATACAAGAGGCTTATACCTCCATTCTGGAAGATGACTATGAAATGGAGACCTCAGATGGAGAAGTGGGCAGCATCCAAGCGTCTATGGTGCTAAAAGGAGCTTAAAACATCTAAAACTTGTCCAAAATAGATGAAGTACACTATCAGCCTCCTGCCAAACGAAACAACATGCTGCTAATTCCTCTCTCGTGCTTTTCCAACCATCGGGTCTTTATAATGGGTCTTTTGGACAAATCCCACTTAAATTGGGACGGTTTGGATCAAAATAAAGGCCGTTGGAGTGGAAGGATCGGTAGGCACAACTGACCCTTAAATATGGCCCCTTTATCGTTGAAGAGATAAATACCAAAAAATCCCGAAAAAAACACTAAAATCCGACAAAATCTTCAAGCCCCGGACTTCAAAAAACATTAAATTGGACCTATGTTCTTATTGGGTCCGAGCCCGAGATTGCAATCGACATATCGGGTGTGCAACAGTCCTGTTAATTGGGTATCGCCAACTGCCAATCGCCAATCACCGATATTGGCATCGGCCAATCGCATCGGAATCCCACTCACATATCACCTTGGTGCTTTATCGCTGATCACGTTGCAAGTCGGAGCCTCCAATCACTGATATATATATATATATATATATATATATATATATATATTATATATATACATAGCCTTCCTCTGACCCGATTGCTCTCCGGTCGCTGATGTCGATTTAATCAGAGATCGACGATTGGGGTTTTTGCTACACCCTACTTAATTCCACCTCCATGGATCCTCTGATTGCAATTTTTGCCTCTTAAGGCTTAAACCCATTTTTAAAGGAAAAATCCTCATTTTCTTAAGGAACAAAGCAACCTTCCTTTCGTGATAACTTCATCACCGGGACTCGAATTGAAGTACCATTCGCGCATTTGGAATCAAGATGATGAGATCTACGCTCTGGTCCTGAGTTGACTTCATTCTGTTCACTTTGATTTCTGAGCTTTTCCATGCCATTGTATCTAAATATCCACCTGGATCAATCCTCCCCATTGAGGAGCTTTTGGATCGCCAAAAGCTTTTCATTAGTCAATTGGCAAGTGAGGGGATTGTTCCCTCACATTCTCTTTCTCCAGTCATCTGGCCTTGCTGGGGTGCATTCCCTTGAAACCAACTGGAAGGTGTTCTACATCTCCTCGCCATGAATTCCTAGTTCTTCTATCTAGGATGATGTCTTCGGGGAACTCATCGAGATATTATGGTGCAAAATCATCGACTGTAGGAACTCTGCCCACCTCATTAGTATCCATGCTCAAGGGTGGTTAATACAGCTTTAGGTTCTCCACATTCACTACTAAGTACATCTGCATATATACCTGCAAGTCAAGATGAAAGGCATTGTTCCCAATCTTCTCCAAAATGGTGAATGGTCCATACTAGATTAGTCGCAGCTTCTTTCCTGCCCCCTTCATCCTGTCTTTGCTGATGTGGAACCACACTTTGTCTCCCACTTGGAATTGATGGTCGACTCGGTGTTTATCATGTCGAGCCTTGTAACGAGCTTGATTTTTCTCTAACTTCTCTTGCACTACTTGGTGAATCAATTGGATTCATTAAATGAACTGCTGAGCTTCGTCCCTATCATTACGTCCACTGGATCCATCTTCCCTTCCAAATACCATATCAAAAGGGTCCTTTGGTAGGTAACCAAAACATATCTCAAATGGTGAACGCTGCGTAGATAAATGCATTGCTCGGTTGTAGGAATGTTGTACATATGGGAGATGTTCATCCCACATCTTGGGATGTTTCCCACAATAGCCTCGTAATAAGTGTACCACAGTATGGTTTACAACCTCTGTCTGTCCATCAGTCTGTAGGTGAAATTCCATGCTTCTTTTCAATTTTGTGTCCATCATCCTCCACACGCTGGTCCAAAACTCTCCAAGAAAGCAAGAGTCCCGATCTGACAAAATTGATGTGGGTAATCCAAAGTGGACCCAAACACATTGAAAGAAAAGAGAAGTCGTCTGCTCTATAGTAATCTGCTTTCTACAAGGCATAAGAATACACATCTTGCTAAATTGGTCAACGACGACATACAAATAGTCAAGACTCTTCCTAGACAAAGGAAAACATCCTACAAAGTCCATTGACACACTTTCCCATGGACGACTCGGAATAGGGAGTGGTGTGTAGAGCCCAAGTTTTCTATTAGAGGGCTTTGAAATAGAACACATCACACAACCCTTTACATAGTGAGTCACAATGTTTTTCATATGAGGCCAAACACAAAATCTTTGTACATGACATAAAGTCCTTTTGACGCCAAATTGTTCAGACATAAGAGAGGTGTGGGCCTCTCGAATTACATGTACTCTTTCCCTTATGGGAATACACAATTTACCAAGGTGATACAACAATTTCCCCTGCAAGTGATAGTTTTCCGCCTATGAACCATGGGTTAGTTTTGCATAAACCTCCTTAAAGTCATCATCGTTAGCATATTGTTCAACATAACTCTCAAAAGATAATGAAGCATTATGCAAAATAACAGAAGCAGAAATAGGAGGGTGAGATAGCATATCGAACACTTTATTGCTAGTGCCCTTCTTATACTTTATTACCAGATGAAACTATTGAAGAAAGCCCATCCACCTAAAATGACGAGATTGTTGCAACTTGGTTTGTGACTAAAGGTATTGCAAGGGCTGATGATCTGTATGGATGATGGTCTCCTTGCCGATTAGGTAGTGTTTCCACTTTTTCACACTCTGTACCATGGCATAAAGTTCCTTGTCATAGGTGGGATAGTTTATGACAGCTTGAGAAAACTTCTCAGAATGGTAACAAATCAACTTCTTTTGCTGCATTAGTACAGCTCCCATGGCATAACTGTTGGCATCGGTTTCGATCTCAAATGGCTGTTGGAGATCGGGTAAGGCTAAGACTGGCACGGCGCTGATATTTTCCTTCAATGTTTCAAAGGAATTATGCTGTCTTCCTCCCCATGGGAAGACCTATTTCACACTTGTCAATGTGTGCAAAGGTGCTGCAATAATAGAGATATTAGTAATAAATCTCCTCCAATACTGGACTGTACCTAAAAAGCTATGGACCTCGGTTAAACTAGTAGGCTTAGGCTAATTTACAATTACTTCAACTTTAGAGGGATCAATTTTTAATTGACCACGACCAACAATATGACCTAGGAAACCTAAAGAGGTTTTCCCAAACTCACACTTTGACAATTTTACAAAGAGTTTTTCTTTTCTCAATACATCAAGCACTTTCTTTACATGACACACATGTTCAACCCAACTCTTACTAAAGACTAGTATATCATCTAAATACACAAGAACAAACTCATCAATGAAAGGCTGAAATATATCATTCATAACCCGCATAAAAGTGGTTGGAGCATTGCAAAGTCCGAATGGCATCACCATCCATTCAAACAACCCCTACTTGGTCTTGAAGGCCGTTTTCCACACGTACTTCTCCGCAATTCTGACCCGGTGATAGCCACTGTGCAAATACAACTTTGTGAAATAAACAACACTCTTTAATTGGTCTTGTAAATCATCTATGTGTGGAAGGGGATAGCGATTTTTCACCGTGATCTTGTTGAGAACGCAGTAAACCACGCACATCCTCCAGGTGTCATCTTTCTTTGGCACTAAAACAATCGGTGAACCACATGGAGAGGTGCTCGGCCTGATGACGCCCTGGTCCAGCAATTCCTGCACTTGTCTCTTGATTTCTCCATCTCAATCACCGACATCCTGTACATGCCAATATTTGGCAGAGGGACATCATGCTGTAGATGGATTTCATGTTGGATTTCCCTCTTCGAAGGTAATCCCTTCGGTTCTAAAACAGCTCATCATAATTAGAAATCAATTCAGATAATTCTTGTTTATGTTCCCAATCGCAGCCCTGGAAAGCATCAACAAATTTTTCCTCTTTTTCTGTTACAACCATAAGCATGCATCCTTTACTGGAATTCACCAGTTTTTTCATTTCTCCAACACTTAGAAGGTTAGAATTAATTTTATTTTGATGAGCCATCACTATATATTCTACCCCATCCTTGGTGATTTGATATTTGTTTTCATGATGGAAAAATACTACCTTTCTATCATACAAGTATGGGCTCCCTAACACCATGCCATAGATATCCAGTGGTATTACATCCAACTCTACTTCATCTATGAGCTTAGGAGCGATCACAAATTTGCCTTTACACTGTTGAGTTACATTCAATTTTGCTTTATCATGTATCCATCCCAGTAGGTAAGGTTTCAGGTATGGTCTTGTCTGTAAGCCGAGTTTCTTTACTAGGGATTCTGCAATTAAGTTTTCTTGGGACCCAGTATCAAACAGAGTTTCAACTTTGGTATGATTTACAACAACTCTGATATGCAATAGTTCAATTATTTTTCGGTCATTCGAAAGGGACTCATTTACAGAACTGGTGCTTTCATGTGATTCAGAAATAACATGAGGTGTAAGAGTACCTTTTGTTCCTGCTGTTGTGATCAGCGCTTCATTTCCCGAATCTGATCCAAGGTTTTGCTGCGCCACTGCCACTGTCTTCTACTTCCATTTTCCTCCATACTTATTTGGACACTTTTCTGGGTGCTTCTTCCAACATTGATCATCATTGTGGCCTTCCTTCTTGCAGTGATTGCGATAAGGCCGCTCTCCTTCTTTGGCTGCTACTGTTTTCTTCTCCTTATCTTTCCATTTCACTTTGGATTTTCCATTGGGAGCTTTGGACGATGGCTTTCTAGACTGATCATCTCTTTCATTTTTGCCCCATGATCTCAATATGAATTACTTTTATGCTGGTCGAATCAATAGTGGTTGGTTCAAATAACAACAATGAATGTCTAATATAACTATGCAATGAGCCAATATAATTGGTTACAACTTCAAGTGTATCCAGTGCAATACCCACATTTAGTGCTTGCTTCATAAATTCTTCTGTAAAACTTTGAACATCCTGCCCTTTGCCTTGCCTTAAATATTGCCAATTCATTAAAGCTTTTTGCTTGTATCCTAATGGATAAAATTGTTCCTTTAACGCAGAAGTGAAATCAGGCCATGAGGAAAAGAGCTTACCCACATTCTTACTACTCTGAAATTTTCTCTCCCACCAAATGAGAATGGTGCTGCTCAGTTGTAGAGAGGCCAACTGGATCTTTTCCTTGTCCTCCACGATTTTCTAAATCCTGCAGCAGACCTCAATCTGCCTAATCCAATTATTAAGTTTCTTTGCATTACTTTCACCATTAAACATAGGAAGATCAAATTTAACATCTAATTTAAAGAGGGGTTTCTTAGATGCACCCTTTGAATTCCTATGATTATGGTGGTGAGAGGAAGGAGAACCTTCACTTCCAGAAGGAGAAGGAGGGGGTACTTCTCCACCATTCCCATGTGCTAAACCTTGTCCTTCTGGGTTCCTGTCTTCTCCTTTCTCCAGCCTTAAAACTAGCTAATTGATATTCTCTGCCATTGAATAGAAGGTCTTTCTAAAATTATGCTCATGTTCAAGATGAGCTTCATCTTCTACCATGTTTCTCCTTCGAGGTGCAAGCCCTGCTTTAGGATCGAAAAGTTCTAGTTCCCCTTTGCCTCTTTGAAGCCTATTTCTTATTAGCATACAAACATGCAATTCACATCTAAAAAGCCCTGATCTGATACCACTTGATCCATGATACTTTCACTTATAGATGTATGGAAAGAATCACATGTAAAATTGCAGCTTAACAAAAAAATTTAATGTGCACACAAGGAAAGAAAAAGAAAGCACATAAAAGGCACAAAAAGAAGACATCAAGACTTGATAACAGAATTCGTCCAATTCGAACTATGTCTCCATGCCCAGCTCAAACAATGGGGAGTCCTTTATATTAAATGGCATGAAGAGAAGAGAATTACAGTCATGAACTGCATACAAGAGGTGTATACCTCCATTCTAATAGATGGCTGTGAAATGGAGACCTTAGATAGAGAAGTGGGTAGCATCCAAGAGTCCGTGGCACTGAAAGGGGCTAAAAACATCTACAACTTGTTCAAAATAGATGAAGTACACTATCGACCTCTTGCCAAACGAAACAACATGCTGCCAATTCCTCTCTCATGCTTTTCCAACCATCAGGTCATTATAATGGGTCTTTCAAACAAATCCCACTTAAATCAGGGCGGTCTGGATAAAAATAAAGGCCAGTGGAGTGGAAGGATTGGTAGGCACAACCGACCCTTAAATGTGACCTCTTTATCGTTGAAGAGATAAATACCAAAAAATCCCGAAAACACACTAAAATCTGGCAAAATCTTCAAGCGTTAGACTTAAAAAAACATTAAATCAGACCTATGTTGTTATCAGGTTTGAGCCCAAGATTGCAATCAGCATATCGGGGGTGCAATAGTCCTGTTAATCAGGGATGGCCGACCACTGATCGCCGATCACCGATATCGGGCATCGGCTGATCATATCGCCATCCCACTCACATATTGCTCCAGTGCTTTATCGCCGATTACATCGCAAGCCAGCCCCTGCCATTGCCTATATATATATATATATATATATATATATTAGATATATATATATATATATATATTATATATATATATATATTATATATATATATATATATATATATATATATATATATATATATATATATATATATATATATATATATATATATATTATATATATATTATATTATAATATATATATATATATATATATATATATATATCCGAGAGCAATCCGGCCCGATTTCTCTCGGATCGCCGATGCCAATATAATCGAAGATTGGTGATCGAGGTTTTTGCTGCGCCCTGCTTAAGTCTGCATCCATGGATCCTCCGATTGCTATTTTTGCCTCTTAAGGCTTAAACCCATTTTTAAAGGAAAAATCCACATTTTCTTAAGGAACAGAGCAACCTTCCTTTCACGATAACTTCATCACCGGGAATCGGATTGAAGTATTGTTCGTGCCATTGGAATCAGGATGACGAGATCTACTCTCTGGTCCCAAGTTGACTTCATTCTAATCACTTTGATTTATGAGCTTTTCCATGCCATTGTATTTGAAGATCCACCTGGATCAATAATTATCAATAGAAAATACTAACCATTTCAGCTACGTGTCCATAAACTTTTTCTTTGGCAGTGGAACTATATTTTAACCAAATTCTTCCGAAATTGATCTTCATAAATAATTGAAGGAGGTCAATGCTTTCAAAATATATCTCCATGTGTAACAAGAATGCTCAACAAGTCCTTGTCCTATCCTCGACGAGCCTAAACTAGAAAGTGTAATCCTACAACAGCATCTCAACAAACCACAAACCTTGTAACAAACCAATTGTTAGTTTTACAAGAAAAATAACCTAAAAAGATAGTTATCATGCCAAATTACAAGTATAATTGGATCATATGAATGACATATAAAAAGATACATACCTAGGTTGATAATGGGTGTTATACTGGAAAAATATGGTCTCGAGAATTAAAAAATGTAAAGAAAAGGTAGGAAAATGAGTGTAAAAAGATGCCAATTTCATGCTCCAACATCTCACCCCAACTTAAGTATATATATGTCCATATTTTCATGACTTCACATCTTATCATCTCCATCCTGCTCTGCTTAAACTATTGGTTCTTGTGTAACAACAATGTCTTCAATAGGTTCTTGTGGAACATCGATATGGAATGCTTCATCTTGATATCCAAATTGAATTCCAACCAAAATAGTGGTTGGCCTTTCACAATTTGTTTCCTTCAATTATTCCTTACATCCATCACCTAATCTAATTGACATTACTTCTACCACTTCTGATAGGGTTTCTAATCCTTCTTTTTTCTAGACTAAAGTTTCCCTTCAATCATGGTAAGTTGTTTTCTTAAATTCTCATTTTCCTCCAATTTATTATTTTTTTCAATAAGGAGATCAGTTTCAAAATTACCTAAAGATACATATTCTTGTTCCTTTTTTATCTCCTCCTCTTTTTGTTGTACCTCATGTTCCTTTGATTCAAGTGGAACAATAAGAACTTTTGGTTTCGGGGTATCGTCTTTTATAACTTCTTCTTCTTCTCTTCATTGTAGTGTCCCTCAAACTCTTTTGATTATACTATATCAGTACATTCCTCATATGTTGGGGTATTTTATGGTGCAACAATTATCCACACTCCCTTCTTGGGTTTCTTTCCACCCAATGGCTTCTTCAATTTCATATTTTTTATCGCAATTTGTACAGAGTAGAGTTTTCAGATACTTCTTTAGATTCCTCAAGAATTTTTATTTCAGGAACCCCTACTTCAACTAATGTTGTTCTAGGTTCCCATGTTTCAGCATTCCCTACCTTAAGCCCTTTTTCATCAATAGGGCATCCATAATAACTATCCTCAAATTGTCCACTCGATATATCCACATGTCCTTTAGGGAATGCTCTTTTTCCTTCAACAAATGTACCAATAGATGTTCTTATGGAATACCATCTCGTAGGGTTTCTGCAATGAGGTCTAGGAGGTGTAACTACTCTTGTTTTTCCAAGAAGTGTACCTGATCTACTTTTTCTAGGAGGTGTAATTGCTCTATCTTCTTGTAATATCCCCAATTTTTTGAGCATGGGAATTTTTCCCAATTTAGGTAATATTAATTAAAAGGGAAAATATTGTTTTGGAGAAAGGTGGCAAGATTTATTTGATTATATATTGGTGGAAAATTATTATTTTATTAAAACGGAGGAAAAAATCACTTAGTGGAAAATGGCCCCCGCCAATAAAATACTAATTAAGGAGTCTAGAAGCAAGGGGAGAAATAATAAAAGGAGGATGGACTCATTTGCTGATCATCTTTTTATTAGTACATTTCACCTTTCATCTTATCTTGAGGCTGTTTGGGAGTGTTAGGAGTCCTATTCAGAGTTTCCCTCGATCTTATTTTGAGAGATTAGATCATAAAGCACCCTTGAAACCTTAATAGGGATGGAGGCTTAGAAATTAGTAAAAATTGGAACCCTTTGCTCACCCCCTCGAATAATAGCATAGTTTCTCATTAAGAATTGGAGCTAGGTTAAATATGGATCCTAATAGCTAGATTAATATTCTAACAAAAATAGCATTCAACTAATCCCCCTAATTAATTATTTTAGCATAATTCTTGATAAATGAAAAATAGTACAATCCCCTTGAAAATAAAATAAGGTTCGCTACACGTTAGTAACCATAGATAAGAAAAATAATAATAGATAAGAATAATAATAATAATAATAATTTAAATAGTAAAAATAATAATCTTATAAGTCATTAGTTAACAACAATAATAAAATACAAATAATAATAAGGAAAATATGAATAATAATAGGAATAATAATTATTAGAAATAAATAAATAATAGGATTATAGATAAAAGTAACAATTATAGATAGAATAATAAATAATAAATATATATATAATAATGTAAATAATAATATAAATAAGGATAGATAAGGATTAGACAATAATATATAAATAATAATATAAATATTAATTAATAATAACAATATGATTAATGAAAAATAAGAACAATAAAGAATAATACAAATAACAGTTAATATTAAAATAATTAATGATGATCATAACAAACAACAATCAAGTAAATAATGATTAATAACAATAAGATTAATAAGGATTAATAATAAAATAAACAATCATATAAATATAATAATAATAATTATTATTAATAATAGTAATAATTAGTAATATAAATAATTTAGTCGGCCATATTGTCTTTGCATCAAACCTAATTCATATTTATCAAAAACCCTTTGCATTCTTTTCTCCGTACATCAGTCCTGATGATGAGTCTGGGTCTAAACTCGAAACGTCGACAGATATAAAGATGGGCACTGTGGAAAATCTGAATTCCTCTCAAAAACCACACCACAGTAATCTACAAACCAAGATTAGATCAACTTTGCACATTTCCTTAGCGCAAGAGGAGTTCATGGTACATATTTTGGAGCAAGAACTGCCGGTTACAGATTATGGGCTTTTGGAGAGAGTTTTCCCTTGGTTGTAGCAGGAGTTTGTTGGAATTTCGAAGGGAAGAGATTGAGGGAATATCCAAGGCCAAATTTATTTGATTTATATAGAGCTCATTAGTTGAAGCTTGCGTAAGAGAGAGGACTAGTAAATTCTGGGAGAGGTTGGGGTTGGAGAGAAAACCCATTTTTAGAGGAGAATTTGTGTGGAGTTTGGGTGGTTATTCAATAGATGTTTGGAGCCGATTTGAGGAGAGTAGTGCATAGAGTCTACCTGGCAGAGCCATTTTCACTTTTTGGGGTCATCTAGGTCAATCAGAATTGGGCCAAACCCTTTCTACGTTTATTTGGGATTGGTATGTAGAGGTTGGGGTTAGTTTTTCTAAATTTCCTAAGCGATATATAGGGAGGAAACCTAGTAGTGTAAATAGTCGTCCAGATAGCCATTTCACCATTTTGGAGGGCTTCTTCATCATTTGGATTCAAACCAAACCATTTATGAGTTTTGGGAGAGGTGTTTAGAGCTAAATTTTCAAAGAATTCCAAGGAGTATTCAATTTTGAGATCAACATTCCAGCCAAAAACCATCAACAAATTACTTTTGGGTAATGTGCAAATCACTCCAGGACCATTTCTACCACTTGGGCCTAGGCCATTTTTCTGGGTTCTACTAAGCTTGCATGATAATCCCAGGTTCCAAAATTTTAGCTCATTTTATGTACGTTTTTTATCATAAAATTAATAAAATGGCTCATATTGTGTTGTTGGACACTTTGGTGTTTTAATTATTGTGAATGGGTTCCATTTTATTTATTGTTCCTATTCCATTGCTTGGTATTGCTAATAAATTCAAATTAGGTATATTACAATGGTATTAGAGCATGACCTTGGCCAGCTACGGGGAATCTAGTAAGATCATGGAAGAGTTGGGCATGCATGCATAGTGATTGGTGGATCTATAGTCAAACCAATGATGCGAGGGAATATACATGAAATCTGAGATGAGATCTATTTCAACAAGGAGATGTTGGCCCAGTTGAGGAAGATGATGGACTAGTATCATCTTCATCATTATTACAGAGACACTAGGGGTGTGAATACCATGGGGGTGAAGTCATTTACACCGTGTGGGAAAAGTCGATAAAATTAGTGCACCAAACCTCCTCAAAATGAGTAGACATGATAGGGACAATTAGAGGGTGAGACTAGGATGTGCTCCTACTGGTGGAGACTTGGATTTAGATATCAAGAGCATAAGGAGGAGATTGAGCATGAGGTTGATGGCACACATGAGGAGCATGTAGATATACATAGAGTGACATATGATTCACCCTTGTTGGAGATTCCTTTGATAGCTCTGGATGACACCTTGGGGAAGAGAGTAGAGAATATACTCGTAGGGCCATCCCTTGACAAGGTGCCAGGAGAAATAGGGGTTTCCATCATTGATGAGGCGTCATTCATTGTTGAGGTATCCATTAGATGTCTAGGGCCATGTCTAAGTTTTTAGGTGATAGAATCCCACAACAGATTGGTGAGGTGTCAAGGGACATATCCACCATTGTTGGGGTGCCAAGATACATATCCATTGATGAGGTGTCGATAGGTACAAAGGGAGCTAAAATTGTGACACATATTTTTGACAATCACGACCCATAGTAGATTCGACGACTTAGGGTCAGCCTTCTAGCATTGGGGAATAAGGCCAAAACAATTTGGGAGGCCATTCTATAATAGAATGATGAACTGAAGGATATGAGAGTGGTTTGTGTCAAGTCAGTGGCCAAGCTAACTCGCATTGGGGAATGGTTGACATCCCTAATGATGTAGTTAGAGGGGTGTACGTTGGAGTGTTATAGTAACCCTATTCAGACATACATCGATGGGGCTTGGAAAATTGTTGGGTTTCCTCTTCACATTGGAGAGAGAGAGGTTGTGTTGCCTAGGAGGATTATATATGTTGAATGTACTATTAAGATGAGATGACATGAGCTATGCGGGGTGGAACATTCACTAGATGGAGGGCTTGTTCCATGCAGGGGTGTTCATGCATTTGATCCCTCTCTTGAGGTTAGATGGCAAGAGATATTGAGTTGGTATCTGGTGGATCCGGCTAGGTGCTTGGATATAACCATGGATAGGAACATAGTTCAGTAGGGTTTGTGGGTTACTAGAGGACCCCGAGGGCCAGACTATTTTGGGATCTAGGTGGGACTCCCCACCATGTTATGGAATTGGTTAGTGGTGGTACTAGTAGTGCGATGGATTCGGCGACCAAGAACCCACACACTTTCAGATATCCATGAACACTAGTTACGGGGATTGACAAGAGAGAAGGTAGACTCCACGGTTTGTTTGGGCATGTTGGGCATAATGGTATTGTAGGATGATCAACATACTCTGTCGAGATTTTGTCAGAGGAACTGGAATCAGAAGGCCATCGGACAGTGCCTTGTTTGGTGCCAATGAATATTTGCAATTATTTGGGACATAAAGGTCACCACAGAGCAACACAATGGTTGCATCATCACTAGTACATATATAGATTCACCTTTGGGTCTTTGAGGGGGAATTTGGAGGGGAGATCTATGCATTGGAGTGTATGGTGATGCAATAGTGGAGGTGATGATATTGGTAGGGTGTGGATGGATGCATACTACCTCAACCTCATACAAGGGCATCCAGTGGTGTGTAGGAGTGTGCATCAATGAGCAGTGGCCTACAAAGCAGCACAAAGGCTTATGGTGGAGTGTCATGATATGCAAGCTTGCACTATGGAGTAGGAGGAATGGTTCACACCTCCCTGCGTTTCTGCATGGAGTGACATCTACTTCATTACAGGAGGGATGTCAGCTAATTTGGGAGGATATGGAAGTTGGTAATGGTTTCCAACAGTCCACAGAGGTATGCAACTGGGTGTAGTTGTATGCAAAGCAACATGGAGGTGCATGTGTGTATGCAAAGGAGTGCATGGATACTTGGTCATATGCATTGGTGTGTGACACTATCCCATGGGATTTTGGAGCATTACCTCCATGGAGACTACCTCATAGGGACAACAGGCATGTCATTCAGAATAGCTCACTTAGGATCGATGGGGACGCAGATAAACATCATTTTATGATATCCATTGGGATTCACTCACTTGTCTCTCCTACACATTACTTGCAAGTTCAGAGGAGTTGGGTGTTTCCCCTTGGTGTTTACATCATGAGAAACATGACATGGGAGGCTCGCTTGAAATATTTGAACCGGACACAATGTATCTAGAGAGAGACTTCTTAGAGGGGGAGTTTGGTTATGGCACAAGCTAACAAGTACAACCTTTGGGAGTGTGTGGTTTACTATAGAGGTAGAGTATGTTCCAACCCTGAGTTCGCACTCAGGGAGGTGATTATGAGTGAGTTGTAGGGTTCACTTTTAGGAGGACAACCGAGGTGTTATGTTAGCATGAGGTATAAGGGATTGTATTCCTCATTGGAAATGGGATGCCTAGGCTCTAGGTAGTATCCAGGAACATCATCGGCAGTTAGGATAATAGATTTCATTGTGTGGTCTGGTAGGAGCAGAGTTGTTTTTCATACATGAGACAAATTCTTGATGCTTGGTGTTAATCTATTGAATACATATAAGGGACAAAGATGAGGCATGGAGGGGTACCAGTAGTTAACAACATGTCATAGGAGCGGGCAGTGATGATTTTGGGTTGTGTACCTCCAGTGTGGTTATGGGATCCAAGGATCTATTTGATTGGTGGGACACTCCATTTCTTAGTGAGTACGGTCAAGATATCTAGTGATATGGTTCATTCTCAGGCTGACACATGGGGAATCGTTGAGGTCTTCCTCATATTGTGAGGCAGGTTGTTTCTTAGGATTGGGGCCAACCATGGAGTGAGAGGCTCTGGAATTGATGGGAAGCCTTGACAAGTTAGGCATAGCCTCGATCATCACATATATTATGAGCAATATTTACAAGAGAGGAGGCTCCATTACAACAATGTTGGGTAGTCTATCATGACCACGGTGTTATGGTGTCAGCATGATAGTTTCACACTACAATGGACATGGGATCCTAGAATCACAGGACTTAGTAGTTCAACTACCCTACGGGATGAGTTGGTTCCTATAGGGGGAGATTATTCAAATCTCCCATTGGGTGGTTCACTATTGGTGTGGGGTACTTCACTAGCAAGGTTGGATGATCAACAAGAGGAGATTATGGGGAGCTCATGTGGGCAAGAATTCATCTCCGCAAGGGTTGGATTGTATCTTCAGGAGCCTAATCCTGAAGTGCATAAGGTTGACTACTTAGTAGGATAATTTCACAAAGAGATGATCAATATTTTATATTATTGTGATTCTTTATTCATGGACATTATGTGGAGGGATTCTAAAGCTTATACATGGTTTGACAATGGATGGAACAAGGGGTGCTTCACGTCGATCATGATGGCTTGGGATTCTAGTATCGATGGATTCCTTTATGACAGGATAGTGCATGGTCTAGGGATGAATCAATGGCACATTTGGGACCCTGGTATTGTTTGTAGTGATAGGTTAGGTTAGTAGAGAGGGGGAGCACTTATTCAAGTATCGCTTGAGGACAAAAAAATTTTGGCGGGGAGGACTATAATATCCCCAATTTTGCAAGCATGGAAATTTTTCCAAATTTAGGTAATATTAAATTAAAGGGGAAAATATTATTTTGGAGAAAGATGGCAATAATTATTTTATTGGAGATTAGTGGAAAATTATTATTTTATTAAAAGGGAGGAAAAAGTCACTTAGTGGAAAATTGCCCCCACTAATAAAATAATAATTAAGGAGACTACAAGCATGGGGAAAAATTATAAAAGGAGGATGGACTCATTTGTTTATCATTTTTTGACTATTACATTTCACCTTTCATCTTCTCCTAGGGTTGCTTAGCACAAGAAGAAACATGTTATTTAGCACAGGAATTCTAAGGAGACATTCCACTCTCATTTTGGAGAACTCTGAGTGTCTCCCTAGTGAGGAAGTTTGGGAGTCCAATTCAGGGCTTCCCTTGAGCTTAATGTAGGGTATTATATGAGATTTGTGCATTTCCTACGTGTAGGAGGAGTTCATGGTACATATTTTGGAGACATAATTGTGGTTTAGAGATTCTGGGATTTTGGAGAGACTTTTCCCTGGCTGTAGTAGGAGTTTGTTGGCATTTTGCAGGGTAGAGTTGAGGTAATACCCAGGGTTAAATTTCTCTTATTTATATAGTGTGTAGAGATCATTAGTTGAAGCTTGTGTAGGAGAGAGGAGTATCAGATTCTAGGAGAGATTAGGGTTCGATAGAAATACTATTTTTAGATGAGAATTTGTGTGGAGTTTGGGTGGCTATTCAACAGTTGTTTGGAGCATATTTGAATAGAGAATTTTCAGTAGTGCACAAAGTCTACTTGGCAAATCCATTCATACTTTTTGGGGTCATTCGAGTTAGCTAGAATTGGGCCAAAACCTTTATGGATTTTGTTGGGATTGGTGTGTAGAGGTCAAGATTAATTTTTTTCATAATTTTCTAAGTGATATATGGGGAAGAAATTGAGTCGAGTGCATAGCTAGCTAGGGAGCCATTTGGACCATTTTGGTTGGATTATTCATCATCTGGATTCATCCCAAACCATTTTTGGGTTATTTTGTGTTTTGGGAGAGGATTTCAGAGCTAAATTTTCAAATCATTCTTAGGAGTATTCAACCTTGAGATCAACATTCCAGCTGACAACAGATTATTTCTAGCTAGTGCATAAATCACTCTGGGGCCATTTCTACCACTTGGCTCTGGGTCATTTTTCTGGGTTCTTGTCACCTTGCATAGCAAGCCCAGGTTTCAAAATTTCAATTCATTTTATGTACCGTTTTATTATAAAAATATTGAAAAGGCTTAGATTGTGTTGTTGGACATTTTGGTTTTTTAATTGTTGTGTATAAGTTCCAATTTATTTATTGTTCATATTCCATTGCTTGGTATTAATTGTTAAATTCCAATTAGGAATATTACACTTCTAGTGTTGTTTCAACACTTACCTCTTATTCTTCTCTTTTACTTTCCTATGTTTTAATGGTTGGTGCATGTGACTTTGCCAATAAACTAGTCCATGTGTTTCACTATTATTGTCGTGAATGAATTATAATTAGATTGATGAGTGTATGGTTGTTTAAGCAGGACTTCGAATGTTTTTCCATATGCACTGCCTTTTTCATATGTTGTGAATAATTTAGCAAATAATAGGGAAAATTTATTAGTTTTCCATTACAAAGGTGTGCCAATAGCTGAAAAATGATAATTGAATGTAGTCCCAAAATGCATGTTAGGTCCCTATAATACTAGTGTAGCCTCCTTATTGTTATTGTTTGTGTGGCCCCCTTGATTTTATTGTTGTGCCCATTTTTCCCTGATATTATTATTGTTGTGCCACATAAAAGCCCACTACTATTATTGTTGTGCCCATACATTATTATTGTTACGTAGGCTTCGATTATATTGTGACCCCTTAGACTCCTATGTATACCAAGGAGGTCTTGTCATTTGTATCATCCAATAATTGTTAATTTATGTGATGTAAAGGAGTTTTCCCCATCGAAGAGGCTATTTTTCAAGGAATTAATCTATTCTTTCTTATGTTTTCTGATTTGGCTGCATAACATTTGGTATCAGGGGTTTGGATTCTCGGGTTTCACTGCTTAAAACAGGTCAACTTGGAATTTTCGCTATAATGTTTTTTATACGAGGATTTAGAAGTTGAAATTTTCACCACATGGATATGAAATATTGGTGAACTTTGTGAAAAATATTCAAATCTTGGTTCACTACATTTTCTGAGATATGGTCCGAAGAAGTTAGGGTTTTTTCATGCTCCATAAATTAGTCTCAAACAGGTGACGTAAGGAAAATCATTATAACTTTTTTTCAAGCATCGGATTTGAATGATGTAAAAAGAGACTGAAATTGCATGGTCTTTAGTTTCTTTATATCAATTTTAGGGCTAAAGGTTGAAACAATGACTAGTGGAATCCTGTACAAGTTCACTCTACTAAACAAGTCCATAATTAGGTCATCGCGGGAGATTTAGAATAAATTTATATTTAAGAATCCAATATTGGTATGACATGTGGAATTGAAAAGAGAACTCAGAGGTATACCATAGGACCCAATTCTAGACCTTTTGTGGCCAAAATTACAAAGATACAATAGTTTCAATATCAAGCTCCAAAAAATAAGAAAAAAAGGTATGTATTTTTTTAAATTTGCATAATTTTTGTTTGAAAAATTAGTATGAAGTAATTCAAAGGGCATAGTAAAGTATAGATATCATTATTTGGTTCCAAAATGCCTCGAAACAAAAAAATGGATACTCCTACTAAGAAACCATAAAGCTCTACTATGACACATGAAGAAGAGGAATAAATGCAACATGATATATCAAAATTATGAGACCAATTGCAACAAATTTCTCTTTGGCAAAGAGTAACTAAAAATGAATTGGAAGTGAAGGTGAATGTTAAGATGGATGGTTTAGAATAAAAAATAAAAGTAGATGTGGAAGGTTTGAAAACGTTGCTACAAAATATGCTTTCTAATGGCGACAAGGTATTCCATGAAACTCATGATGAGAAAAAAAGGAATGTTAATCATGATTTTAGAGACACTAACTTTGGATTGAAGACCAACCTTATTCCAAAAAATTGATATGAGTAAGTTTTATGGCAAGGATCCAGTAACATGGATACTATAGATGGAGCAATAATTTGATCTACATGGTGTGCAACACACATAAAAGGTACACATTGCATCTTTATATTTACAACCCAATCAGTTTGTATGGTACTGATGTATTTTTTCTTGTAAACCACTTGTCACTTGGTCAATTTTTATAGAGGAAATGATATCTCATTATGAGGATACAAAGAGAAACACCTTCTTTAGCCAATTGATAAATCTAAAACAAAAAGGTTCAATGGCAGAGCACATTGAGGACTTCCAAAAATTGAATATTAGGGTAACTGATATTCCAGAGCATAGGATTGATATCTTCATAGGGATTTTGAAGGGTAACATCCAACATGAGGTTCACCTTTGGGAACCTAATTCATTGGGGACAACATTTATGTTGGCAAGAAAAGTTGAAAGCAAAACCATGGAAACAAGGAAATCTCCCCCTCACAACTATAAATATGGAAGTGTTGTTACTCCTAACCTCCCACAACCTACAAGGTTGACACCATAAAAACTGGAGGGAAAAAGAGAAAAATGGATTTGTTACATTTATGGAAGAAAATACACTAAAGGTCATAAGTGTGCTGAGAATAAATTATTTTACATAGATTGTGAAGAGGATGAATAAAATGAACAAAGAACATTAAAAGAATAGGATATACACCAAGAACCAACCCCATAGAAAGAAGAAATGAATATGACCATATCTTGTAATGCATTGGCGGGAATTACCACTCCTCAAACTCTTAATATAGAAGGCTATATCAAGAAGAAAAAGGTAATAGTGATGATTGATTTGAGTAGTACCCATAATTTTATTCATTGTAAGATAGCCAAGGAATTGAATTTATTTCTATATCCATTATCAAAGTGTCGAGTGATGGTTACAAATGGAGGAACTATAAATTTCTCTAGAAAGTGCCATAATATTAAGCTAACCATGGGGGAATATGCATTGAATATTCGACTGATTTCCATTCCAATGGGTGGTGCTCAAATGTTGTACTAGGAGTTTAATAGTCACAATATTTGGCGATGATAAATTTTATTTTTCAAGAACTTTTATTGAAATTATTCTAGGAAGGAAGGGAAATTGAAATAAGGGGTATCATAGGGAAATTGTAACAGCCCCTGGTTAAAAGTTCATGTAATAAAAGTTAATAAAGGAAAAATAAGAGCACAGTTAAGGGACACTTATTCCAAGTTGAACGTTGGGCAAAGATATCATAGTGGGCATCACTGTATGTGTTTATGGCTAAAGGAAATTGGAAAAGGAAATGGCTAAGGCATTAAAAAGGAAAAAAGGTATTTTGGCACATTTATTTGTGAAAATAAAGGAAAATAGGAGAAAATGAAGGTGAAAGGTCATAGGTTTCATGTGAGGAGGAAATTGAAGGAAAATACTGTAAAATGAAGAAAATAGAGGCCTCATTGATAAAAAGGCTTCTGAGGATCAGTTCACAGTTTTTTGTCAATTTAGTTTTGGAGCTCTCTCATTATCCTCTCTCTCGCACTCTTGGACACTTAGGGTTTTCTTGGAGCATTCTAGCTTTGGAGAAAGGAAGAGAAAAGAAAGCAAAGGAAGGACAAGGAAAGGAAAGCAAAGATTAAGCAAGGAAGAGTAGGATCAAATAGATTAAGCAAGGAAGAATAGGATCAAGTAGCTTCAACAAGAATAATTTTAGGTAACATATTGCATGTGTGATTTCCTAGCTGGTTTTAACATGCATGGCTTTGCATGTTGGTATATGGTTCTCTTGCTTTCAGTGGCATGGTTTTGTCGGGTTATAATAGTGGTTTTTAGCCTTGCCTTACATTTTTCTGGATAGCCATGGTGTGATGGGAATTTTTTCTCGATTTTGAGCTTTGGAATTGGCAGATGGTTTCGAAATCCAAGGCAGAGGTGGTCTCAGGAAAATTCCCAAAGTCCTAGGAATCCCTTGACTGGTTTTGGTGGGATACACGGTAAAGCTTGAGGGTGGAGTCTTGGTTTAGGGCCTAGTGATATGGTATGGATTGCGGTAAATCCTGAGAGACTGGTGTCTCATTTTAGGGCCTAGCTATCCATTGTAGATTGCGGTAAATCTTGAGTGACAAGGAGAAATAAAATTCCTCAAGGATAGTGATGGAGTCTGGAGGCATTCCAAGCTCAGTTTGGTTTTGTGATCTCGGTGTCGATTTTGGTCAGATAACAGTTTGGTAAGGGTGGAGGTGGTTTATCCTATCGATTCGCTTGGTTGTTTTTGGATTGGTTTATCCATGAGACCCCACATTCATGCTTGGAATATGGCATGGGGGTGACTAGCTGAAAGAAATATTTGGTTCAGCCATGTCTACAGTTGGGTAGTACGTGGAAGTCCTAAATCTAGTTGGCTCTTTCCTATGTTTAATAAAAGCTAAGTTCTCTTGCTTTTTGTACTTGTTAATATGTGGCTTTAATGGTTGTTATTTTATTTTTATTTACATGGTTTAATGTGGTTATAAGCTTGGTTATATGACTAGTTATAGTCATGGTTATTTCATGTATTTACTTGTAACTAAAAGGATAATGGATGCAATACCTAATTGATGTCAAAACAATTAAGGGAAGAGAGTTTTGATCCTTCTTGTCAAGTCCCATATAATTTATTAGTTAATTATGCTATGTCTTGTATTCATTTCCTATAGATTTCATTGATGCCAAGTGTTTGATAGAATGTCAGTCCCAGTTGGGGATGGTCTGGCCTATTCCTTGAGTCAGTTCTTTATTTGTAAGTCTTGTCATTATGTAAATTATGGATTCTGAAAGCTACACGGGTTTTTGGGAAGTGACCTGGATTATGGGCTTGAAAAGTGGCACAAATCCTAGAGTCACAAGCACAGTTCTGAGGAGAAAAGTCCCCAGACACATGCATACCCATGTTGTGCGTGTGTCCAAGGTTTTTAGATTCACCTTTTTCCATAGCAAAGGAGCATATGAGGGTTTAATGGTCTAAAAGCTTAGTGGGACCTAGAGTCTGGTCAAGGGAATGATTGGGATGCATTTTGTGATTCCTATAGCAGGTGCAGAAGGTCTGGTATGGTGTGTTTCTATCGATTCCACTTCCTTAACTGACACATAGGGAGTCAAATCATATCATAGTAACTTCTCGTCACATGTTTACCCTGGTTGGTTGGTTGGTTGGGTAAATGTGGGAGGAGGGTGTTACAAAGTGGTATTAGAGCATGGTTCACCCCTCATACTGGATAGATTGTGTGTTGGTCATGCATTCATTTCTTTTTCACGTGTGTCAATCATCCTTGTGGTCTATATGCTTGTTGCATATGCATGGTGTTGGTTATGGTTGTAGTGATGTCATCATGTGAAAAAGGATGTTGTTTTTGTGAATTGTGTCATCATGAGTGTATGATTGGTTACATGTTGTTTATGCACGTTAGTATTCATGTGCGGTCAAATGTACAATGATGTGGTGGTTGTTTTCATGCATGAGGTCATGGTATGTGTAGTTGATATGGTCATGCATTGATGACTAGACTCTAGCTAGAATGATGGTTACATGCTTATATGCTTATGAGTTATATTTCTATATGATGTCATGATTATGTTATACATATATTACACTGATTTGTTTATCCTGCAGATGAGGTATCATCCCCAAATTATGCTAAGGTACGTTGGTTTATTGTGATTTGATTTAGATGACATGATATGCCTTATAGGAAGAATATCATAGATGACTAGCAATATGGTAGACTATAGTTTCCAAGACTCTCCCTATGGATTAGACAAGTAGCATGGTGTTGGGAATTATTTTGATTTGGTAGACACACTAAGAAGTTTAAAGGCATAAATAAGGAGTTGTAATCAAACAATGAAATAATCATATAGGAACAAGAGAAACAAGAAGAGGTAAATGTAGTGAGACTTCAGAGTTTTTCTGAATTGCTGTGACACGAACCACTTCGGATCAGCCATGAGAAGGAGGATAGAAATAACAGGGCATATGGAAGAAGGTATTATGGTGAGTACAGGTTAGATGGAGAGGACACGATCAGAGATAGAAAGTCCTTGGATACTTTGAATAGGAGGGGTGATAGACATAGGTATTATTCTAGTTCTAGTTCTGACAGGAATTATGATCGTCATCATTATCATACTTACAGGAGGAGTGATAAGGGACATTTTATGGATGATTTTAAGAAATAAAATCCACCTACATTCAATGGAGAGATGAATAAATAATAGGATTCAGAGGCATGGTTTCTTGGTATGAGTAAGTTCTTCAGATTGCATGATTATTCAGAGAACATGAAAGAAAAGATAACCACTTTTAATCTTAAAGGGAAAGCAAATATATGGTGGGAGGATGTGAAGAATGCTAAAGGTATTCAAGAGGATGACTTGACTTTGAATGAGTTTGAGAGGCTCTCCATGAAGAATTATTTGTCGGAAAGGTACTATGACGACAAAGATAAGGATTTTTATGAGTTGCAGATGGGTTCCATGACAGATGATGAGTATATTAGTAGGTTATTAGAGATATTAAAATATGTTCCTTACCTCAAGGAGGAGAAGGCCAAGGTTCATAGATTCATCAATGGATTGCCATTATCATACAGAGACTGCATTGAGTTCGATGAGATTATATTGTTGGAGGAGGCCATCCAAAATCCAAAACATTGTTATGAGCAATCAAAGCAGAAAGTTGAGCCTGAGCATGACTTGAAGAGAAATGAGAAAGTTAAAGCAAAATGGCCACTAAAGTGAGGAAGACCTCAGGATGTAGGTGAGAAGGAAAATTTAGTGTCTTACAAGAAGTTCAATACAATTGAGAGGGGACATGGAGAGCAACAGACTAGAGGGGATGGTAGAGCACTGTTTCAGTGTTGGATATGTAGCAAGGATTATCATAAGAGGGATTTTCTTCGGCATCAGGGTGGTAGAACCCATATCTATAATGTTCATGAGGTGCATACAGTTGGGGATGTTGGTCATAGAATTCCTCACATTTATACAGTTGTGGACAACAGGCAGGCATATTATCAGGCATCTATCATTGAGATGGACGATAGGCTTTGTGATAAAGTTGTTTCTATTTTGTTTGATCCTGGATCTAATTATAGTTATATTAATATTGGCCTAGTGGATAAGTGTGGTTTGAGAAAATAAGTGCATGCAACATCTTAGTTGGTATAATTGAATACATGTAAAAAGAAGAGAGTTCACCATTGGGTAAGAGCTTGTGCATTTGAGTTTAATGGTATGCCTACAATAGCACATTTGAATATACTTCCATTGGCATTGTATAGCATGCTTTTGGGTATGGATTGGTTTTACCTTCACAGTATCAAAGTGGATTGCTTCGAAAAGGCCAATGAGGGCTTGGATGATAATGGGGAAAAGGTTGTGTGATGTTTGTAGTGCATATATCTAGTGATAAGGGTAAAGATGTCAAGGATGCCAAAATATTAAAGAGGTACCTTGTATTGCAGTAGTATAAGGATGTGTTTCCAACAGAGATTCTAGAGTTACCTCCTCACAAGGAATTAGATTTATCTATTGAGTTGGTTCCTGGGGCAACATCAACATCGAAGGCACCTTACAGTATGAGTTCCCCAGAGCTAGTAGAGTTGAAATTGCAGTTAAAGGAGATGCTTGACAAGGGATACATTAGGCCAAGTGTATCACCTTGGGGTGCATCAGTATTATTTGTAAAGAAGAAAGATGGTACTCTCATATTTTGCATTGATTATAGGCAGATGAACAATGTGACGACCAAGAATAGGTACCCTTTTTCAAGGATTGATGATTTTCTTGATCAGTTGAAGGGAGTGACAGTGTTCTCTAAGATTGACTTGAGATCAGGATACCATCAGGTATGCATCAAGGAAGAGGATATATACAAGACTTCCTTCAAGCCCAGGTATGGGAATTATGAATTTTTTTTAGTTCCCTTCGATTTGCCTAATGCCCCAACTACATTTATGTGTTTGATTAATAATATCTGGAGTCCTTATTTGAACAAGTTTGTTATTGTATTAATTGATGACATCTTGATATACTCCAAGAATGAAGAAGAGCATGCTGAGCATTTAGCAGCAGTGTTGAGATTGCTAAGAGAGCATCAGTTGTATGCTAAGATTAGCAAGTGCAACTTCTTTTCGACATAAGGAATAATAGTAGATCAAGAAAAGATAAGGGCCATCATGGAGTGGGTAGCTTATAAGAGTGTGGATGAGGTGAGATCATCCATGGGATTGGCAAGTTACTATAGGAGTTTCATTAGGAACTTCTCATGCATTGCATATCCTATGACATACTTGCAGAGGAAAGGTAAGAAGTTCGAACGGATAGAAGAATGTGCAGCTAGTTTTGAGCAGCTAAAACAATTGTTGACCAATGTTATAGTCCTTAAGATTGCATATATGGATAAAGAGATTCTAGTGTGTACAAATGCATGTAAAATAGTACTTGGTGGACTCCTTATGTAGGAAGGACAGATGGTGTGCTATGCGTCCAAGAAGTTGAATGAGCACAAGCAAAACTATGTGACTCGTGATGTTGAGTTGGCAGTTATTATTCATGCCTTGAAGATGTGGAGGCATTATTTTCTTGGCATGAGATTTGTATTGATGAGCAAACACAGTGGGTTGGGATAGTTGTTTGACCAGCCAAATCTAAATGCCAAGCAATTTAGATGGTTAGCTACCCTTAGCGAGTTTGAGTTTGAGATCATATACATTAAGGGAAAGGAGAACCAAGTTGCATATGCTCTTAGCAAGAAGGTACAGGTGCATCTATGATCTCTTATGGGACAAAGTTACAGGATAGGAGCTTGCAAGAAGGACAACATGATGACAGGTATATGGATATTATGCACATATTACAGTAGAGTGTAGGTACATGTATAGGCACAAATATAGTTATATGTACAGGTACATGTACAAGTGATCAGGATGCAGACTATCGTCTCACGGTAGATGATTTGGTGAGATTCAGGGACAATATCTATGTGTCGGATCGAGTGAGATCAAGAAGCTTATATTGAGGGAGTTTCCCGCCAAGCCATACTCGGGTTACCCAAGATATCAAAAGACATTGACGATGGTGAAGAAGTTCTACTATTGACCAAATCTGAAGAAGGAAGTGGCAGAGTTCGTGGCTAGATGTTTGGATTTTCAACAAGTAAAGGCATAATGTAAGCATCCAGGTGGTCTACTACAACCTATTCCAATTTTGGAATGGAAATGGGAGGTCATTTCCATGGATTTCATTACAGTTCTTCCAAGGACAATGAGACAACATGATTCTATTATGGTCGTGGTCGAAAGGTTGAGGAAGGTAACTCACTTCATTCCAGTGAAGATTACATATTCATCTAGTGAGGTGGCACAGGTTTTCATCAGGGAGATCGTGAGATTACATGGTGTTTCGAAGAAGATTGTGTCGAATAGGGATGTGAAGTTCACTTCCAAGTTTTGGAAGGAGCTATTCATAGGTTTGGGTACAGATTTGGCCTTAAGTACAACCTATCATCTGTACACATATGGAAATACAGAGAGGGTCAATAGGATCTTGGAGGATATGCTAAGGATGTACATGATCCACTAATAGAGAAGATGGTAGGTGTATCTTCCACTGGTTGATTTTGCATATAACAATGGTTATCATGAGTCATTGAGGATGAGTCCTTTTGAGGCACTGTATAGGTGGAGTTGTAATACTCCCATCAGCTGGAGTGATCCAGTGAAAAAGGTACTTATTGGACCGAATATGTTGGCATAAATGGATCAAGAATTGTAGGTTATAGAGCAGAATTTAAAGGCAAGACATGATAGAGAAAAGAGTTATGGTGACCAACACAGGGCATTCAAGGAGTTTTAAGTTGGGTAGCCTTTGTATTTGCACATCAAGCCCAAGAAGAAATCTTTGAGGATTCGATCAAGTGACAAGTTGGCACCACGATATTGTGAGCCTTTTGATATCCTTGAGAGGATTGGACTAGTAGCCTATCAACTTACGCTACCTCCAACAATGAAATTCCATGATGTTTTCCATGTTTCATTGCTTAAAAGGTAGATAAAGTATGTTAATCATATTATTGATTGGTCTGTATTGTTGGTGGAGAAAGAAGGATAATTCCAGCCGAAGCCTCAGCGGATATTGCAACAGAAGTAGCACATGCTCAGGACTAGAACCATAGAGCAATTTAAAGTGCAGTGGAAGCACTTTGGGCCCAAAGAATCTACATGGGATATGACGAATCAAATGAGAGCCATGCATCCTTCTTTGTTTACTGGTGGAGGCAAAGTAGTTTTGGTATGATGATTACTATATGTTTGGCTTATGTTTTGCTAATGTTTTGGTATATGCACATATGTATGTGGATGTAAATACTGCCATGAGATAAATTATAAAGCCCCAATAAGAAGTATGGTTGTTATCTTGTCATGTTGTCATGATGTTTTGATTTTAAGCAGGTCATTCATTGTAAATACTGCAACGAGCTAAGTTATAAAGCTCCATGGGAAGTATGTTTTCTTTTTAGCAGTTTCACTAAGGTATTGGTGTGGTTTAACACTGAGGAAAGTGTTACCCAAGGGGGAGGGGTCTGTAATAGCCCCTAGTTAAAATTTCATGTAATAAAAGTTAATAAAGGAAAAATAAGACCACAGCTAAGGGACACTTATTCCAAGACGAATGTTGGGAAAATATATCCCACTGGACATCACTGGATGTGTTTACGACTAAAGAAAATTGTAAAAGGAAATGGCTAAGGCATTAAAAAGGCAAAAATGTATTTTGGCACATTTATTTATGAAAATAAAGGAAAATAGGAGAAAAGGAAGGTGAAAGGTCACAGGTTGCATGTGAGGAGGAAATTGAAGGAAAATAATGGAAAATGAAGAAAATAGAGGCCTCATTGATAAAAAGGCTTATGAGAATTAGTTCATGGCTTTTTGCCAGTTCAATTTTGGATCTCTCTCATAATCTTGGACACTTATATTTTTCTGGGAGCATTCTATCTTTGGAGAAAGGAAGGGAAAAGAAAACAAAGTAAGGACAATGAAAGGAAAGGAAAGCAAAGATCAAGTAAGGAAGAGCAGGATCAAGCAGCTTCAGCAGGAATACTTGCAAGTAATATATTGCACGTCTAATTTCCCAGCTGGTTTTGACATGCATGGATTTGCATGTTGGTATATAGTTCTCTTGGTGTTGATGGAATGGTTTTTCCAGGTTATGACAGTGGTTTTCAACCTTGCCTTATTTTTTCTGGATAGCCATGGTGTGATGGGATTGTTTTCTTGGTTTTGAGATTTGGAATTGTCGGATTGTTTCAAAATCCAAGGCGGAGGTGGTCTCAAGAAAATTCACAAAGGCGTAGGAATCCCTTGACCGGTTTTGGTGGGATACACATTAAAGCCTGAGGGTGGAGTCTCATTTTAGGGCCTAGTGATATGGTGTGGATTGTGGAAAATCCTGAGAGACTAGTGTCTCGGTTTAGGGCCTAGTGATATGATTTGGATTGTGGTAAAGCCTAAGAGAGAAAGAGATAAAAAATTCCTCAAGGATAGTGATGGAGTCTAGAGGCATTCAAAACTCAATTTGGTTTTGCGATCTCAGTGCTAGTTTTTGTGAGCTCATGGCTTGGTAAGGGTGCAGGTGGTTTAACCTATGGATTCCCTTAGTTTTTTTTGGATTGGTTTATCCATGATATCTCACATTCATGCTTGGAATATGGCACAAGGGTAGCTGGCTAAATGAAAGATTTGGTTCAACCATGTCTATGGTTGGGTGGTATGTGGAAGTCCTGAACCTAGTCGGCCCTTGCCTATGTTTAATAAAAGTTAATTTCTCTTTCTTTTGCACTTGTTAATAGGTGGATTTAATGGTTGTTACTTCATTATTATTTTCATGGTTTAATACTGGTTATAAGCTTGGTTATATGATTAGTTGTAGTCATGGTTATTTTATGTATTTACTTGTAACTTAAAGGATAATGGATGCAAGACCTAATTGATGTCAAAATAGTTAAGGGAAGAGGGTGGTGATCCTTCTTGTCAAGTCTCATATGAGTTATCAATCAATTATGCTTTGTCTTGTATTCATTTCCTATAGATTGCATTGATTCCAAGTGTTTGACAGAATGTCAGTCCCGGTTGGGGATGTTCAAGCCTAGTCCTAAAGTCATTTTTTGATTTGTAAGTCTTTTCATTAGGTAAATTATGGATTCTAAAAACTACAGGGGTTTATGGGCAGTGACCTGGATTCTGGGATTGAAAAGTGGCATAAATCCTGGAGTTGCAAGCATAGGTCCAAGGAGAAAATTTCCCAGTCCCATGCATATCCATGTTGTGTGTACATCCAGAGGTTTTTAGATGTACCCTTGTCCATATCAAGGGATTGTATGAGGATTTAATGGTATACAAGCTCAGTGGGACCCATGGGCTAGTTAGAGGAATGACTAGGATGTATTCTTGGAGTTTTGTAGCAAGTGCAGAAGGTCTGGTATGGTGTGTTTCTATCGATTCCACTTCCTTAACTGACACATATGGAGTTGAATCATATCATAGTAACTTCTCGACACATGTTTACCCTAGTTGGTTGGTTACTTGGGTAGATGTGGGAGGAGGGCGCTACAAAATTCAAGGAAGATAATCATCTCTAATTCCATGATAAATCTTTTGAAGAAAGAACAATGAGTCATAATTGCACAATTATGCTCACTAGAGGTTTCAAACATCGAAATCATTCATTTCTCCAGATCTCCAAAAAGTTTTGGAAAATCATTCCAAGGTATTTGAGATTCCCAAAGGCCTCTCACCTATTCCTGATTATGATAATGATATTCACTTGATTCTAGGAAGTGTTCCTCTGAACATCAGGCCTTACAGATATCGCTATGCCCAAAGAGTGTAATTGAACATATGGTTGCATAAATGCTAGAGATTGGTATAATTCAACCTATCCAAAGTTATTTCTCTGCTCCAGTAGTATTGGTGCACTAGAAGGATGGATCATGGCATATATGTTCGGATTATAGGGACAAAAAACTCATTATTGTAGATAGATTTCCCATTCCTATCATTAATGAATTGTTGGATGAATTACATGGAGCAACTTTATTCACCAAGTCAGATATTCATTCAAGATATCGTCAAATTAGAATAAATATTGAACACATTCCCAAAAAAACATTCAGAAATCATGAAGGTCATTATGAATTTTTGGTCATGCCTTTTGGCCTTACTAATGCACCTTCGACATTTCAAGGTTTGATGAATTCCATTTTCAAAGCCTTAGAAAATTTGTGTTAGTATTTTTTAATGATATACAAATCTACAACAAGTCTTGGAAGGATCATGTTCAACATGTTGACAACGTGCTCAAACTATTGGAAAAGAAACAATTATATGAAAAAACCTCCAAATGTTTCTTTGGACTATGAGAAGTGGAATATTTGGGTCATATTGTATCTCATGAGGGTGTTAAGATAGACCCTCAAAAAATTAATGTCATTAATGAATGGAGAATCCCCACAACCCTAAAGCATCTTCGAGGATTTCTCAGACTGACAGGGTATTATCACAATTTTTTAAGAATTATGGGAGAATAGCAATGCCTCTAACAACATTACTAAAGAAAGAATTTTGTTGGACTCCAAAGAAACTAAGGCCGTTGAACATCTTAAAGAGCCAAAGTGCCAAGCACCGATCTTAGCTACACCATACTTCACAAAAACCTTTATTGTGGAGTGTGATGCTCAAAAAATGGAATTGGTGTTGTTTTAATGCAAGAAGGAAGACCCATTGCTTTTGAAAGTCGTCCAATCAAGAGAAAGTATTTACATAAACCTATTTACAAGAAGGAAATGTTGGCAATACTACATGCACTAAAGCAATGCTAACCTTACCTAATGGGAGGACAGTTCAAGGTAATTACAGATTATGATAGCCTTAAATAATTTTTAGAACAAAGATTATCTTCAGAAGAGCAGAAAAAATGGGTCACAAAGATGTTGGGTTATGACTTTGAAATCATCTACAAAAAAGGAAATAAAAATGTTGTTGCAAATGCACTCTAAAGAAAGGATCGGGTTATGGAAGCATTTCTATATGCCATTTCTATTAGCCAACCTAATTATAAAATTGAAGCAAGGGATGAATGGAAGAATGAAAAAGAGGTGTGGATACTCATTCAAAAGTTGTAGCAAGATCCCAGTACATCTGATACATTTATCTAGAAAAATGATTCATTATGGTACAAAGACTGCTTATATCTATGTAAGAATTCACAACTCAATCAAAATATTCTTTTGGAATTGCACACCTCCCCCTTAGGAGGGCACTTAGGATTTTAAAAAACTTACCATAGTGTCAAGAAGGAATTTTTTAGGGACGACTTTAAATCTGATATTCAGAAATTTGTGTCAGAATGTTTGGTTTTACAACAAAATAAAGTTGAGACAATTAAGACCCCAGGTCTGTCACAACCTTTAGTTATTCCAACTTAACATTAAGAGGAGGCCTCAATGGATTTTATCATAGGTTTACCCAAGTCTGAAGGAAAGAGTGTCATCATGGTAGTAGTTGATAGACTTACCAAGTATGCACACTTTTGTGCATTATCTCATCCTTTTAAATCCAATATAGTTGCTACTACATTTATAGAAACAATTCAAAAGCTACATGGAAACCCAAATATTATTATAAGAGATAGAGATACCATTCTCACTGGAAATTTTTGGAAAAAAATATTCTCTTGTCTTGGGACTCAATTAGCTCATAGCTAATCTTATCATCCTCAATCTAATGAAAAAAATTGATATATTGAAAAAATGTTTGGAAGGATATCTTCATTTATTTGTATCTGGTAAACAAACACAATTCTTCAAGTGGTTACATCTAGCTGAATGGTGGTATAACACTTCCTTCCATACTGCAACAAAAATGACACTATTTATGGCACTTTATGGATATCATTCACCATCCATTGCATCAAATTTAAGATAAAATTATATGCTTCAAGTAGTGGAATATCACATCAAGCATCAATAACAAGTTCTCCAAATCTTAAAGGATAACCACACTCTAGCGCAGAATTGAATGAAATGATCAACATTGTAGTGAAAGAAGTTTTGGTGTAGGCGACTTGGTAATTTTATAGCTACAACCATACAAACAAATTTCCCTCAAGCAAGCTAAGAATGATAATAAATTATCACCCAAGTACTATGGTCCTTACAAGGTGTTGCAAAATATTGGTACTATGGCATACAAATTGGAGTTGTTTGCTTCTTTTGGAGTACACCCAGTTTTCCATGTTTCATGCTTAGAGAAGGTTATTGGTGACAAGATTCCAATTCAAACAATATTTCCAGAAATTGATGAAGAAATAAAAATCATATTGGAGCCTAAAGCAGTCATAGAAACTAGAACCTAACAACTATGGAATCGATCAATTTTAGACAACTACGGAATCTATCAATTTTAGAGTATCTCATTAAGTGGAAGAACTTAGCCGTTGAAGATTCCACATGGGAGGATGAAAATTTTATACAGAAGCACCTAGAACTACTCAAGCATTGAAGACAACACATTTTTTGAATGAGAGGGGCATGTTAGGTCCCTATAATACCAGTGTACCCTCCTTATTGTTATTGTTAGTGTAGCCCCTTTATTGTTATTGTTGTGCCCATGTAGACCCCATATTGTTATTGTTATGCCGCATTGAAACCCACTATTATTATTGTTGTGACCTTACATTATTATTGTTATGTAGGCTTTCACTATATTGTGACCCCTTATACTCCTATATATACCAAGGAGGTCTTTTCATTTGTATCATCCAAGAATTTTTCATTAATGTGATGTAAAGCAGGTTACCCCCTCAAAGAGGCTAATTTTCAAGTCATTGATTTATTATTTATTTCGCTTTTTTATTTGATTGAATAACAACACCCCTCACAAGTAATGAAATTATGAATAAATAAATCCATGTCATTTCGCAAACCCATGTGTTAATGTTCTATTTGCTTCTTAACTGCTCATAATTATTGTTTAATTGATGAATAATGGAATAATAATGCAATAATTAATAATTCACAAGTGTTCAGATAAGTTATCTGGATATATGTGGTTTTTTGTAGTAATAGATGCTAGTTTCCTTTACAATAGTCGCGTATAAAAATCAGAATAAGAAATTGTAATTGAAGTGTGTATAGTAATAAATCATGCCCCTCCCCCCCAACAGTATTTTTCCTAATAACTACTTCTGGAGAACATGTGTGAATTCCATAACAATCTATTTATTGAAACCACACGACTTCTCAAAGTAGACTAACCACCTTATGTTCCTAAAATTTCTAGGGCTTCTGGATGGTGTAGTAGCACATCAATGTAGTTTGGTTCATGACAGATTATGAGTCCTCCCATGGTTATTTTAGAGATTGTTACTTCTCAAAGTTTCTTAGACACTGTTGCAGGGTCACACTTGGTACATACAAACACTTGCTAGGGTAGAGAATATCAGTCGAATGAAATTTGGTAATGGGTAGGGAATAGTTAGAGTTTCCCTTTCATTGAATTTGGACTTTTCATCAAAAATTACAACTACCAATAATGATTTTCAAGTAGTCACACTGATTTTTAAAAATGATAGCAGGAGTAATGGTGGTAGTGGGTAATTACTTAATTAGAATAAGTGTATTGTGTGTCAATCAAATCGTAATTACTAGATTTGGGTACATTCATAGCATATCGTATGATAGTTATGGTACACTCCTCCCTAGGGATGGAAGTTGATGGGAAAATTTCCCATCATGGAGTGATTTTCCCGTTAAATACAGTTAAAAAATTTACAAAACTACTAACATCCTTCCTTGAAACTATGAAGACAATATGTTACACGGGAAGCTAAAATGAAAGCTAGAAAGGACGGTACAATGGATGTTAAATATAATGTTGTTGGCTTAGTGGGGCCTGACCCAGGTTTGGAGGTGATTTAGCCAAACAAATCCCATTACTACTAGCCCTTTCAGTAACAGTCTGCTAAGCGCGGACTGAGGTCTCACCCGAAGTAGTATGGGAGGGTGCTAGAACTAGGTTTTTGCACCCTAGAGATGTCTAATGGTTTGCGGTTCTACCTAGCATGTACATCGCAATGCACACTTACCTGTACCTTGCAGCCTGAGATGTTTCCTTCTCGCAGCCCTACTCGGGGGCCGAACAATGTTATTACCCAAGTCATCACTCGCAGCCTGATATTAGGTGATTAACTGAACTTAGTTGTACACTTTCAGTTATACTTAACAATATTCACAATTCATATAAGTGCACACAGTAAATAAACAGTATAATTTCCAATGATATCAAACATGTAATAACTAAAGAACAAATACACAAAATTCAGATAAAACTTCTCTTTATTATTTTCTTCCTTCTGTTATAGACTCAACTCTACCCTGTGCACTCAACTACATGGGTCCGCGCACTCAGCTGCAGACTCTACTAGACCTTTGTGCACTCAGCTGTAGAGCCTCTTCATACTATTACAACCCAAGATACTTAGACTCTTGCTCTATTCTTGCTATCTTATTCTATCCATCCATTATATTACTTCATTTCTTGCTTTACAACTTAGAGCCTTGCTTTATTTATATAATCCCATGGTTCACGGACCATGGGTAGGCCGACACTACATTCAAAACTTAGGGCGGACAACCCTATGACTCTAACATACAATTCACGCTTCACACCCGCAATTCGTGGAGTCTTTACAACAATAAAAACTCAAAACTTGGGCTTTGAGCCCCAAAACATGCTATGGGGGGAATTCCATGCCAAATAGGCCCCCAACACAAACATCGTGACTCGCCCTTGAGTCACTCTGTTGGCGCGGCGATCTTGGCGTAGAGTCCCTCCAGCTAGTCTCGAACGGTCCCGGTGTCCTTAGGGCATTGCGCTACTACTTATTGTACCTACCGCATCCTCTCTTCGGAGACCTCTATTTCCGACATGCTACCCTAAATCTCTGCATGCATCCCCTAAATATGCACAAGCTTCCCTTCAATATCTGCCATGATTGTGAAGGCTTCGTCAATCCATGGCTAAACGTACGCTTTGAGAACTAATTCCTTATGGCGCGTTGTGTCCAACTGCTCCTTTAATGCCTTGTCTTGCTACATCCTTGCAAGCCACTAAGTAAGGACTACTGTCTGTGCAGTTCCTCTGATGCTATTGTACTTCTACTAGCAAATTCATGAGGACCTCCAGTGGCTGTTCCAACATATTCGTACAATCGCGCACTGCACTACCAATATCTTCCAACCCTGCTGAAATAGCACTGGCGCACTGTTCTCTGATTTCTAGGGGAGTGGAAGGTTGTGCCTTCAATCGAAGCTTGGAAATATGAAGGTTCAACTCCAGCTAAACCGTTGATGTCTCTTCTCTTGTGTTGCAAACTCCACTTGCCAAACTATGGATTTGTGCTTTTACCGGTAGATCTGTTGTGATAGCCGGCTCTGGGACGCGTCGGCAAGTGTCATCTACCATCTGCACCAACCGTTGGTTCTGTAATACCAAATCATTGCGCTGCAAGCTAATATGCTCCATGTTGATCTTCTGTTCACTAAGAACTTGGATTCTGTGGTTCTCCCTAGTGCGTAGCTCTGCTGTGATCCCATCCTGTAGCTGATATAGCATTTCCGAGGGAAGGGAAGCTAGATTAAGGCCAAGGCCTTTCAGCATGCTAACTAACAACTGATCCATTGCATTTGACAATACTAACGCTCCCTTTGGCAACATTATTGTGTTGGCCATGCTTGTGCGCAGCATCTACTCTATTGTTGAGGTGCCTGCTGCGACGTGGGTAAGCAAGGTACCTTCTCGAGGGGGCCACACCTATAATTCCTGTAGCTGCTCCTTGAGGGCCCCCAACACAGTCTGGTGCTCCATCATAAACTCTTGAAGCACTTCACTTGTGACATTACAAACCATCTTGCCAATGTCATGGAGATCACCTTCAATTAAGGTGATCGGGTCGATGGCCAGCTTCAAGGCCTTGACCTTCTTCCTTGGGCCTGATCTCTCTCCGATGCATGACCGTTTTAGCTGTGTGGACACGGCTCCTAGCTCCGCACTCCCTTCTGTCATTTCTGTTTCCTTTGCCTCCTACCCTAAGGATGTTACTTGGCCCTCGTCTGCCTGTGCTGTTGCTGCCTCTACTGACTGCATTGGTACTGCTTCTACAACCTTCTTCTTCTCTACAGCTTTCTATGCCGCTTCACACACTGGCCTTACCTCAGCTACCACTTTTTCATTCCACCTTCTCTCGGCCAATTAGGTGACGCGCAACTTTACATCATCCTTCTTTTTCTATGCTGCCACTTTCTCCAGTTCTGCCAAATATTGGGTGTGCCACTCGGGAGGCCATGTCTCCAATACAGTAAATATCGTGTCATTAGTGGCTACAAATGGTAGCTTTGTCCACTACTTCACCTAATCCTTCTATGCCTTAATATAGATGTTTTGCATATCGGATTTGAGGTCTACAAAACTTTGAAAACTATTGTGCACCGTAGGTGACAGGCGCAGCCTCCTATTGATCCACATTCAGATGCTCATCTCCATGAGCACCCATAAAATTTTTGTGTCGCAAATCCGTTTCATGTCCTTGGTGGCCTAGAGCGAAGCATACTTTGTAGCCTCTAGTAACTCTCTATCAATGTTGGGAAACTGACTATCCTCCAGCAGTTCTCCTGCTACCAGCAAGATGGATAAGAGAAACCACGCGAGTGGAAGGTCTTACCTTGCTCCTAGTCTTCGCGATAGTTTAGCAAAAATTCCACATAGAGGAATTTGGCTGAGTTGAAACTGGACTGCCTCCACGCACTTCTCAGCTAGCGCGACCACTGGCACCGGTACCTCATCGGCACGACACTTCCTCATCACTTTACCCGCCAGGAGTTTGGTGGCTAAATGCACCACTTTGTCCTTGATGCTGGACATGGTGTAGCCCCTCTTTTTCTTCTCCAACTTATACTTTGCCTTCATGGCTTCTGTGAGAGCCAAATCACTACCTCTTCCAGCTATAATTGCGAGGTCCTTTCCTTTACAGAGGAGCCAAGAGATATGATGAATGACATATGTTGTTATGGGAATAGGCTCCTCTACCATAGGTACCCACCATGCACTAGGCAGAGTAGTTTCCTAATCATGAAAATGGTGATGGGCACGTGGTGGAAATGTGGTATCCATAACAAGTGCAGCAACCTGACCTTTTCCACACCACACAACCATTTTCGCGGCTCTAATGTGATCACCACCCCCTCAGTGTTCTGCTTCATTAAGTTCTTGGTCTCTAAGTGCGGGAACTTCTCGCTGTCAGCGAGGTCCCAGTCTTTGATTTTCATGTTTGGAACTTGGCCTAGGTACATGCCCTAAAATACAATACCATCGGGGAGGAGGCGGTTTGGAGAGAACTTTTCATTTCATTCAGGTCCTTCGGTACTTTGGTTTTCCCTTTTCGTGGAGGGACATAAGCTGAAAGTTTTTTTGCGGAGCGCAATGGTTGGATATCCTCCTCCATGTCTTCTTCTTCTTTTTTTGCGGCAATCAGGGCTTGTAAGTCTTCTTCTTCCTCATTTGTTTCAATTGTGATGGCTTTCCCTTTCTCTTCCATAGATAGTTTGCTATGTCGTGAATTCCTCTAGGACATGCGTACTAGAACCATCACCTATTTATCCTTCTTGGGCTGCAGTGTTCGTGGTGATTTGGGGATTTATGTTACCACCCCTGTGCCTTCTGGGACATCCCCCACCATTTGGGCCTGCGCAGCCTCGCTATCAGTGTAGGGCAATCCTCTGTCTCATGGTCAAACTGAGTACAATATAAACATGAGGTTCTCATCATATTTGTACAATTGCAGGCATAATGTCCTCGCCCTCTACAGTTGTAACAAATCAATTGTCCAAGATGCTAACCAAGCAGTGCACGGAGGGGATCCAGTTCAACTGGGCCAAATTCCTCTTCAAGGAACTTTTGCTAAACTATCTGAATCCCAGGAGTAGGGTAAGTCCTTCCACTACACGTGGTTTCTCTTATCCATCTTGCCGGTAGCGAGAGAACTACTGGAGGATAGTCAGTTTCCCAACATTGACAGAGAGTTACCAGAGGCCGTGAAGTATGCTTCGCTCTGGGCCACCAAGGATGTGAAACGGATTCACGACACAAAAATTTTCTGGGTGCTCATGGAGGAGAGTATTCAGATGTGGATCAATAGGAGGCCACTCCTATCACCTACGATGCACAATAGTCTGTAGATTTTTGCAGACTTCAAAGCCGATATGCATAACATCTATATCAGGGCGCGAAAGGATCCGGTGAAGCAGTGGACAAAGCTACCATTTGTAGCCACTGATGACGTGATCTTTACTGTATTGTTGACATGGCCTCCCAAGTGGTGCGCCCCAGATTTGGCGAAACTGGAGAAAGCAACAGCATAGAAAAAGAAGGATGATGCCACGCTGCATGTCACCCAGCTGGCCGAGAGAAGGCAGAATGAAAAAGCATCATCTGATTTAAGGGCAATGTGCAAAGCAGCACAGAAAGCCATGGAGCAGAAGAAGGCCGCAGAAGCAGCAGCAGCAGCGGAGAAAATAGAGGCAGCAATGGCACAGGTAGACGAGGGCCAAGCAACATCCTCAGGGCAGGAGGTAGAGGAAACAAAAATGGTAGAAGGGAGCGCAAAACCAGGAGCCATGTCCACACAACCAAAATGGCCACACATCGTAGAGAGATAGATCCCAAGGAAGAAGATCAAGGCCTCGAAGCTGGCCATGAACCCGATCACCTTAACCGAAGGTGATCTCCATGATATCGGCGAGATGGTTTGCAATGTCACAAGTGAAGCACTTCAAGAGTTTATGACGGAGAAACAGACTGTGTTTGGGGCCCTCAAGGCGTAGCTGTAGGAGTTACAGGTGTGGCCCCCTTAGGAAGGTACCTTGTCTACCCATGTCGCAGTAGGCACTTCAGCAACAGAGCAGATGCTGCACACAAGGATGGCCAACACAATAGTGTTTCCAAAGGGAGCATTAGTATCATTAAATGTGATGGATAGATTGTCGGTTAGCATGATGAAAGGCCTTGGCCTTAATATAGCTACCCTTCCCTGGGAAATTCTATATTAGCTACAGGATGGGATCACAGCAGAGCTGCGTGCTAGGGAGAACCGTGCGATCCAAGTTCTTAGCAAGCAGAAGATCAACATGGAGCAGCTCAGCTTGCAACGCGATGACTTGGTGTCACAGAACCAATAGTTGGTGCAGACAGTAGATGACACTTTCCGACGTATCCTAGAGTTGGCTATCGCAGCAGATCTACCGGTAGAAGTGCGGATCCACAGTTTGGCAAGTGGAGTCCGTGATGCGAGAGAAGAGACAACAAAGGTTCAACTGGAGCTGAACCTCTCGATTGCGGAGCTACAGTTGAAGGCGCAGCCTTCCACTCCACCAGAAATCGAAGAACAGTGTGCCAATGCTATTGCAATAGGGTTGGTTGATATTAGCAGTGCAGTGCACGACTGTACGAATATGTTGGAACAGGCATTGGAGGTCCTCACGACTTTGCAAGAGGATCCCAACATCCAGCAGCTAGAGACAGAGGTGCGCGAACTCCACTAGTAGTATGACAGCATCAGAGGAACTGCGTAGACAGTAGTCCTTACTCAACAACTTGCGAGGATGTAGCAAGCCAAGGCATTAAAGGAGCAGGTGGATGTAGCGTGCCATAAGGAAGCAGTTCTCAAAGCGTGTGTTCAACCATGGATTGACGAAGCCTTCACAATCACTGGAGATATTGAAGGGAAGTTCGCACTGATTTAGGAGATGCATGTACAGATGCAGGGTAGCACACCAGAAACAGAGGTCTCTGAAGAGAGGATGCGGCAGGTACAACAAGCAACAGCTCAATGTGTTGCAGACATCGGGACCATTCGAGACCAACTCGAGGGACTCCGTGCCAAGATTGCCATGCCAACAAAGTGACTCGAGGGCGAGTCATGATGTTTGTGTTGGGGGCCTGTTGGGCATGGAATCCCCCCACAACATGTTTTGGGGCTCAAAGCCCAAGTTTTGAGTTGTTATTGTTGTAAAGACTCTGCTTATTGCGGGCGCAAAGCGCGAATTGTATTAGAGTGATAGGGCTGTCCACCCTAAGTTTTGAATGTAGTTCCAACCTACCCATGGTCCGCAGACCATGAGATTGTATAAATAGAGTGAGGCTCTAAGTTGTAAAGCAAGTAATGAAGTAATAAAATGGATGGATAGAATAAGATAGTGAGCATAGAGGAAGAGTCTAAGTATCTTGGGTCATAGTAGTAGGAAGAGGCTCTGCAGCTCAGTGCGCAGATGCCTAGTAGATTCCGCATCTGGATAGCTCCTCTAATGTTGTCATACTACTTCACAGTTCCTCTGATGTTGTCGTACTACTGCTGGAGTTCGTGGGCTTTTTTCTCCAGCCGCTGGATGTTGGCATACTCCCGCAAAGTCGTGAGGACCTCCAGTGCCTATTCCAACATATTCGTACAGTCGCACACTACACTGCCAATATCTTCCAACCTTGCTGCAATAGTGTTGCAGCGCTGTTCTCTCATTTTCGGGGGAGTGGAAGGCTGCACCTTCAATCGCAACTCAGCAATCTGAAGGTTTAGCTCCAGTTAAACCTTTGTTGTCTCTTCTCTCTCGTTGCGGACTCCACTTACCAAACTTTGGATCCACACATCTACCAGTAGATCTGCTACAATAGCCAACTCTAGGACGTGTGAGCAAGTGTCATCTACCATTTACACCAACCATTGCTTCTGTGACACCAACTTGTCGCGTTGCAAGTTGAGCTGCTCCATGTTGATCTTCTGTTCGCTAAGAACTTGGATCACACGGTTCTCCCTACCGTGCAACTCTACTATGATCCCATCCTGTAGGTGATATAGCATTTCATGGGGAAGGGCAGCTAGATTAAGGCCAAGGCCTTTCATCATGCTAACCGATAACCGATCCATCTTATTTGATGATACTAACGCTCCCTCTGGCAACACTATTGTGTTGGCCATCTTGCTCGCAACATCTGCTTTGCTACTGAAGTGCCTACTGCGACATGGGTAGACATGGTACCTTCCTAAGGGGGCTGCACCTGTAACTCCTGCAACTGTGCCTTGAGGGCCCCCAACATAGTCTAGTGCTCCGTCATAAACTCTTGAAGTGCTTCACTCGTGAACCGTCTCACCTATGTCATGGAGATCACCTTCGGTTAAGGTGATCGGGTCAATGGCCAGCTTCGAGGCCTTGACCTTCTTCCTTGGGCCCAATCTCTCTACGATGCACGCTCATTTTAGCTATGTGGACGTGGCTCCTAGGTTGGTGCTCCCTTTTGCCATTTCTGTTTCCTCTGCCTCCTGCCTTGAGGATGTTGCTTGGCGCTCATCTGCCTGTGCTGTTGTTGCCTCTGCTGTCTGCGCTGCTGCTACTACTTTTGCTCTACAGCTTTCTTTGTCGCTTCACGCAATGGCCTTACCTCAGCTGTCGCTTTTTCATTCCGCCTTCTCTCTACTAGTTGGGTGATGCGCAGCTTGGCATCATCCTTCCTTTTTTGTGCTGCCACCTTCTCCAGTTCTGCCAAATCTAGGGCGTGCCATTCGGGAGACCATGTCTCCGATACAGTAAATATTGCATCGTCAGTGGATACAAATGGTAGCTTCATCCACTACTTCGTCGAATCCTTCCGCACCCTGATATAGATGTTGTGCATATCGGCTTTGAAATCTGCAAAACTCTACAAACTATTGTGCACTGTAGGTGACAAGTGCAGCCTCCTATTGATCCACATCCGGATGCTCGCCTCCATTAGCACCCAGAAAATTTGTGTGTCGCGAATTCGTTTCACGTCCTTGGTGGCCCAGAGCAAAGCGTACTTCGCAGCCTCTGGTAACTCTCTATCAATGTTGGGAAACTGACTATCCTCCGATAGTTCTCCTGCTACCAGCAAGATGGATAAGAGCAACCACGCATTGTGGAAGGTCTTACCCTGCTCCTGGGCTTCGCGACAGTTTAGCAAATATTCCTTGCAGAGGAATTTGTCCCAGTTGAACTGGACTCCCTCCACACACTGCTCGTGCTAGCGCGACCACTGGCGCCGGTACCTCATCAACGTGGAACTTCCTCATCTCTTTGTCAGCTAGGACTTGGGTGGCTACGCACACCCCTTTGTCCTTGATGTTGGAGATGGCATAGCCCCTCTTTTTCTTCTCCAGCTTATACTTTGCCTTCATGGCTTCTGTGAGAGCCAAATCGCTACCTTTTCCAGCTATAGTCGCAGGGTCCTTTCCTTTATAAGGGAGTCGAGAGATACGATGAATGAGGTCTATTATGATGGGAATAAGCTCCTCCAGCCATAGGTACCCATCATGCACCAGGCAGAGTAGATGCCTGATGACAAAAATGGTGATGGGTGCACAGTGGAAATGTGTTATCCATAACAAGTGCAACAACTCGGCTTTTTCCACACTGCGCAGCCATTTTCGCAGCACTAACGTGATCACCACCCCCTTGGTATTCTACTTCATTAAGTTCCTAGTCTCTAGGTGTAGGAAATTCTCGCTATCAGCGAGGTCCCAATCTTCATATTTTATGGTTGGCACACGGCCTAGGTGTGTGCCCTCAAATACAATACTATTGGGGAGGAGTGAGGTCTGGAGCGAGCTTTTCATTTTGTCCAGGTCCTTCGGTACTTTGGTTTTCCCTTTCCACAGAGGGACATACATTGGTATTTTTGTTGTAGAGCACAATGGTTGGACATCCTCCTCCATGTCTTCTTCTTCCTCTGATGTGCCAATCAAGGCTTGCAAGTCTTCTTCTTCCTTGTCGGTTTCTATTGTGACTGCTTTCCCCTTCTCTTCCATGGATAGTTTGCTCTGCTGTGGATTCCTCGAGAACATGCGTACTGGACCCATTACCTGTTTATCTTTCTTGGGCCGTAGTGTTCCCAGTGATTTGGGGATTTCTGTCACCACCCCGGTGCCTTCTAGAACATCCCCCACTATTTGGGTCTGCACGGCCTCGCCAGTGGTTACCTCTTCAACTCCCAACCCATCCTCAGTTGCCGTCATCATCTCTATACTGTATTATGTTTCTCGCAAACTTAGGGGCTTAATTATCACTTGGCTCTCAACACTCCATGCTCTGCTCAAATTCTCAATCCCCAAATGAACAAGTGTTGTTCACTGGCTAGCTCTATGAGTTTTATAATGCCTTTCGAATTCAAATTCGACTGTTCCCCTCAATTTCTGGCCATTAATGCTTTCTTGGCGGCAAATTTTCCCAAATCTTTGTTAGGATATTCCGACACGTAGGAATAGTTAAGTATAACTTGGTCTAGTATAGAGTTAGGTAAAGTGCGTTTCTTTACTATGTACATTTGTAACTTACAATCCGACGGTCACGATATGTAGTGATCCAACGGTTCATTCTCTCCTCAGTATTACCGACACTTGATCCTTTTCTTAGCACCAAATTGGTCCATGATTTCTATTTAAAGCGCATGGAGGGTCATTTGTAGGTTAGCTATTCACGAGAGAAGCTTATGTAAATTTTCCTTCTTTTATTAATAAATTGCCTAAAGTGGCCGCATTGGCTCAGGCTGTGGATTGTTTCTCTCTTTGAGGGTTTTAGCCACGTCAAAAATACTAGTGTATTGATCTGTGATCTATTTGTGAGCGGTGTCCTTTGGTGTTCTGTCTGAGGAAATTACCCTGTAAATTCCTACAAATTCTAATATATTACAGGTTTTTATCTAAGAAAGGATGAGGTTCTTATTGTTATAGAATGATGCATATGTATTTCTTTGATGTTATTTTAAGTACTACCAGACCTGCAAGGACATTCTTTATTTTTTAGCACATATAAATAAGATTAGTGACAGTGATGTGGACAATATGAGACAATTTGTCCTAGTTCCAGTTTTTGTAAAAATTACATAATCCTACATATCTATAACTTTGGATATTAGGGTTATGGATATAGCGAAATGGAGAATTATAAAGACAACCTAAGGGAAGGGGAAAGACACATTACACTTGTAGGTAATTTGTAGATTTGAGAGACATTTCATCAAGTGAGAAATGAGAGACTCAAAGGCTGAAGAGAAAGAAAAGTTTGCAGCTGGAAAAATCCTGAGAAGGAAACTCAGTGGAGGCCATGATAATATCAACTACTAAGCACCAAATTCATAGATTTTCGAGATCTAGCTATAGGAGAGTCACACTTGCTGACTTGTGCAGGAAGGTGGCATGTGTATATATTACTGCTCACAGTCTGCATGTGTGGACATTACTACACGCAGGCCACATGTATAATTTCTAGGAGTAAGGGAGGCAGTGTGGGTACATTTCTATTTTTTCAGGGATCCAACTTTCCACGTTCCATTTGCTGTAAAAAAAATTGTATTTCTATATGCGACATCTTCTTATTTATTCTAAGAAATAAAAGTGAAGGATAAATTAGAGGGTTTATAGTTTTTGGCATGTGACTGATTTCATATTTGTGCTTTTGTTGTCAATTTTATTGTTAAAATACGAGATTATTTTTTATTCATCAATTTCAAAAAAGATTTAATAGGTAAACATTTATGGGTTATAAAAGATTGCATGGGACATAAATCATATATTGTAGTTAGAAATTAACATTGAATTCATGTTATGGGAGGTCTTGTATGTGTGAATTATGCTTAAGGGGTAGCACCTAGCAAAGGAACAAGACAACTTTAGTTTTCATACTGTAGAGAAGTCCCATAGAGGGCATGCATGATGTGAATCACTAAACGAACATTGTCATCGACCATGGTTTTTGTAATTTATATCAAATAAAAAAGAATTGATTCGGAGATTTAGGTGTCCAAATAAAATAAATGCACAAATATTGTTTCCCTTTGAAGATGATGATCGGTCTCAGTATACAATTGGTGATAACAAGCCTAAATATTTTTTTTAATTAGGAGAATTGGTAGACCTACTGCCTGTCTCCAAGAAGACCTGGGATCGAGTCAGTGGGACTGCCAACTACCCACAATCCTTGCTAGATAGCTAAACCAAGTTTGAAAGATGGGCAGAGCCCTTATATTTGTTGTAAAACACTTTCTAGTGCAAGCCACCCACCTTCTGGACTCTTATGCTATAGTGTAGTTGGATATGAACTACCCTAAGGTGTGGATAAGGCCAACCTGAAGTTTTGGAATAGGGCTATTATAGTGCAATTCATTTGAATTTCAAATAACCTTTGTAGATATTCTCTTGAATACCAAATAAGATTTGTAGTTCTCTATAAGTGGAGAGAGAGAGTTCTCAATGTCCAAGTTTAGATGTTGGAGGAGAAGTGTAACCTTGATCTACCAACTAGTTCCAGTGCCTTGACCATAACTGATGGCATTGATGATTGAAGTGCTAGGTATCGATGTTTGTTGTGATTCAAGTAAGGTTGGCGATGCACTATATCCTTTGTAGTATGGTCATTGTGGAAAATCATTGATGTGAAGAGAAGGTGGGAACTGAACTTGGCTAAGATGATGGTGTAGAACTGTTTCCTCTACAGGAATATGCTTCCATAAGAAAGTATTGCTTAAATATGTTTTCCACACATGGGATCCACACCTCAATCATAAATATGTGTCCTAAAAGTTAAGAAGAGGGCCCTTTCATTTGTGCAGGTGGAAATATCTGATTAGAACATTTTTTTCTACTTCAAAAATAGGTGAAAGGAATTTCACTAGTATAGTTTATATGCTTTTTCATAGAGGGGATTTTAACACATGATATTTTGAATAATACATGCTCGAGAGCTAACATAAAAACTTTGTCACTCACCCCATAATTTGGGTTTTAGATGGCATCTCCTATATTTGCAACTCTTCATTGCTGGATTTATATTCTTTCATTATTACTATTTCTATTTTCCTTCATCCACCACATATTGTGTTAGTTTAAAATTATTTCACCTTTTGATAATTTGAAAGATAAATTTGTGGAATTTAAAATTCCAACTTATAGTTCTCAGCATCATAGATTTAGAGATGAATGTATCTTATTAATTCAATATTAATTTAAAGTTCATTAATTATATATTATTTAATGCCATTTTTCTTGTTGTTTCTATTTATAAAACTAACAATCTATGTGTAATTGATCTTTCTTAGTCTTCAAGGTTTGTCCATCCCTGTCATCTTTGTACTTTTTCTATGTTGCATACTCATTATAAAAGAACTCTTGACTTTGGTGGATCGTTTTCATTGTTTTCTCTTTAGAATAGATATTAGTTCAACACAGAGCATTCAATTGATCTCTTTCTCGTGCATAACATTGGAAAATTTTCTTGGAAATTATTTTGTGACATGCAAGCACTAAATGTATTTAATGGATATTCCTTCTAATTGATGGATGCATAGTAACTCCTGAAAGTGTAATATATAGCTATGGCACAGTTCTATTAGACATTGTTAGTGGGAAACACATCCCGCCCAGTCATGCATACTCTCTCTCTCTCTCTCTCTCTCTCTCTCTCTCTCTCTCTCTCTATGACAACCACAAACACACTTGTTTTTTATCTACTTTCATGTTTTATTGTGGGTCAATGCCAAAATTTTTCAAATTTCTTTGACAAAAACATCCTCTCAACTAGTCATTTTTGTAGGAAATTATTTTGTGACATGCAAGAATTAAATGTATTTAATGGGTATTCCTTCTCATTTATGCATGCAAAGTAACTACTGAAAGTGTAAAATATAGCTATGGGACATTACTATCGGACGTTCTTAGTGGGAAACACATCCCGCCTAGTCGTTTATATGCTCTCTCTCTATCTCTATCTATGTGACAACCACAAACACACTTTTTATTTATCTACTCTCATGTTTTATTGTGTGTCAATGCTACAATTTTTCAAATCTCTTTCACAAAAACATCCTCTCAACTTTTCCCTTCTTGTAGGAAAAGGTAAAGTATAAGATACAATCAAGTAGCATAAATAGGTCTCGCTCTATTTCTCACATTTTCATTGAAGGAAAAGGTACCATCTTCATTAAACAACAGAAGCCTTAAGTCATTGCTATTTTAAATTTGATTATTTTTCCTTGTTACTTGTTTAACTTGATCAATTGTTGTTTTATGTGCACAGTATTCTCATCATATTGGATACTGTAGGTTTGAAAATATTCAATGAATTTGGATTTCATCTTACTTCAACCACCCACTTCTGTCCTTTTATGAATCTAGGATGGAAAATGGAAATTAGGGAAAATAAATATGTAAGATTTTATAATCCATTATTAACTTTAAAAGTTAATATGGTGGCTAGAATTGTATATGAAATTTGAATCCATAAATGTGTGTTCCTTTTAATTAGCTGTATTTGTCATATTACAGCCCTATTGTTCCCAATAAACTAGTACTTTTCAACATATGTTATATATGTATTTTTCCTGTCATCACCATTACAAGAGAATCGGAGATTACAATTATAAATTGTTTCTCTAATAATTTTCTAAACTCTCCTCAATGTTACTAGTCTGGTAGCATAGTCATTTATAATCATAATGGATATGAAATATTTTATATAAACTGTAATTCCTATAGCATTTCAGCTTGCAATCTATGATTTCTTTGCTTTATTACGTTTCATTGTTCAAGAGTTTTTCAACATCTATTTGATCTTATTATCTTTTTTTCACTGGATTTAAAAGCGACAATGCATTCAAGGAACTGTTTCTATCTAGTACTAAAAGTATTTTAGTTTCTGAAATACATCCAGCTATGAGAAATCATATCCAAATTGCTCGAAATTCCTCAATGGTTTATAGTAATTTCTTGGTAGCTTCCAATGTTTTTGCATTAATTTTTTAGAAGTTCTATTTGAAAAGTTAGAAAGAAGGAAATAAAGCGTTTTCTAATCCTTTGCTAGCTCACTAAATCAAAATAAATATCTCTAAAACATGAAATCTCAAGTAAAAAAAAATATATATTTTATGGGAGGTGAAGGGAAATATCTTCAATGAAAATATCTTCTCCTTACCTTTTTCAAAAAAATTTCCTGGCATTACCTTTGTTTCCTCCAGTTTTTTAAAAAATCTATCCTGTGTGTTCTTGTTTACAAAAACTCATTTCCTTCCCTTTGTTCGTTTCCATCTCCAATACTTGGGGACAAATAGAAAAATATGTATTTTTTTTACCTTCATTTTCATATATGTCTAGTACATGTTGAAGTTTCTTTGGTGATACTTATCGATGCCAATCTCCATGGTTATTTGAAATTCTATCAAAAATTATGATGTGGGAACTATTGTTGGAGGCCTTAGATTTGATGCAAGGGAAGAATGTGGTGGTTTTGATGGATTCGTCCTTAGATGGGCAATATGAAAATTAATATGCAACAAAACTAGTCGCACTAACATCAAGGTGCTTACAGTCTAAACCTTGACTAAATATCAGTATTGAATTCATTATGGAAACTCCATGCAAGACTAAGTAGTATAAAATGAGCTTGGTGATGCCAAATACCTAGTAGAAACACTAGGTATTATTCTCTTCCACCTTGAGTTAGGTTTTGGATGTTGATGATGTTTTGCTTCACCATTAGTGTAAGAGGATCCACCAAAAATAATGGATCATCATGCCTATATTATTTGCAAAGTTATTGGCATATTTTTGTTGCAAGAGTTTTTATTGTTTTACTATTTTGGGTCTGACTTTAAAGTAGATCTATCTATTTGTTTTCAACCATTCCATTCAAAAGTATTACTTTCAATTTATTGATATTTGTGATTTCTTTGGAAAGTTATTTTATTAAATTTATTTTGAGAGTGACTTTGATATAATTTCAGTTGTTGTGAGTTTAATTTGGATGTATTTTTATTCTAACTATTTAATAACTCTCACATAATTCTTTAAAGGATGCTAGCTTAATGGAAGAGCACATGTTTTATAAGAAAGAGGTTGGTGGTTCGATTCCACTGTGTCCTAATATGAATTAGTCAATAATATTGTAGTTTATTTTTAATTAAATACTTTTAATATTGGTTTATTTCAATGGTGAGATATTTTTCTAGATTCATTATTTTATATTGTCTCTAAAGAGACAAAAGTGATGTTGTATTATCTTTGAATGTAATATTTTATTGTTTCTAGAGAGACAATACTTAGGATCAAAGAAATTGTCTCTTTAAAGACAATATGTCTTTAATTCAAACTATTGTCTATGGAGAGACAAAAATGCTTGTGTTATATATTGTGTTTATAGAGACAATGTTTTAAGACAATTTAATTTGAGACGTCCGCTTAAAGACAATATTTAAGACAATACACAAGTTTTCTTCTGTCTTAAACTAAGACAATTTACCCAAAACTTGTCTTAAATATTGTCTTAAAACCCCCCTTTGTGTTGTAGTGGTGGTTCTGTTAGTATTAATCAAATTATAAAGGAAAAACAACCCATATGTCAAAATTATAATGTTTTAATATTCTATCCAAAGATTGAAGTTAATAGTGCATCGATGATGGCCTATTAGATTTATTCATTATCTTATAATAAAAATAACATAACCGACACATCTAATTTAATCATTAATAACACAATAATATTATTACCCTAACTATAACATTTACATATATTTCTAAGCAATATTATATATATTATTAAGCAAGCAAAACAAACAAATATATCATTATTATTAACTTTATTTAATTTATAATTATTAATTAAACTATAAAGTTAATAAAAATATTTTTTGTTATTAGTATTATTAATTAAATTTTATTATTAGTAATTTAATTATTACTATAACGTTATTAATAATTAATTATTGATATAATCAAATATATTTAACTTTTACATTTATTAATAATTAATAATTATTATTAACATTTATAATAATATTATTTACAAATATATTCCCTTTTAATGATTTAGTGATTTCTTTTCTCTTCGTAGATTTTTTTTTTTTTAGGTTTTGTGGTTTATTCTGATCCTTCCATTCCATATATATTACCTTTCATCCCTTCTATTGTCAGTGGATTTAACCTGATGATGAGCCTTGTCATAGAATCATAACGTCAACACAAAAATGGTTATTATTGGTATTCCAAATTCTCAAAAATCTCAACATTATCACCATAGAAATCTTCAAACACTCATGAGTACCTTGTACAGAAGAGACACATGGACTGAGGTTCGTAGTCTCGAAAATATCAGGGTAAAAATCTAGAGAAGAGTGTATATTCTTCCTAAAACATTGTCATGATCGTAACTTAATTCCTTCCTTCACCAACGTGAAGCATAAAATACACAACCATCATAAAAACAAGGCATTTGATCGGCTTAAAAAATCCCTAATTCGCTATGAAATCTGTAGACCTCGTTTCTCCTTAGATCGTCTATCATCGTTGGCCTTCAAGAAACATCTACAAATTTCAAGGATTATTTGATAGGACTTATGGGTTATCATTGATTCTGCAACAATTATTAAAGCTGATAGGGAAGCATGTTTAGTGTGTGTGAGACAAAATAAAAAAATTAATAAGTTAGAATCATGTTTGATCGGTAGTCAAAGTTCAGGAAATGCTAAAATCACTGAAACTATGGAAAATAGGAGTAAGTTTAATTATCAACCATTGTTGTGAACAACATGCCATCTTGGAGATCAAGCAACACAACATCTATTAGCAATACTTTGTGCTGGGGTAAAAATAATTCATTTGGAGTTTGTATAATTAATTCTCATAAATATGAAAGCGGGGATACCTCCGAAAGCCAGTGGATCAACAATATTCGTAAAACCTATTTTGATAGATCACACATCGATGCATATTGTGGTGCAAATTATTCAACCATCGTAGGAATAGAATCATGTAACATGGTTAGCAGACATACCATCATTAGTAGCCAACAACCTAAAAATTAGATGAGTTTCACTTTGAATAACATTGGTAACACATATTTTCCCTACGTGGGCTCTAATGATGAACATAATGCAATAAATAACATGATAAAAAAAGTTTCACACTTACCCTCTAACATTATAAGTTATAGGAAAGTTGTAAACATTTCTTAATATGAACTGAGAAAAGATGAAGCATAAGTCTTAAATAAAGGGCTTAACTTTTCCATAACTGCCAACTAGATTCCAATAGAGGAAATTATCTGTAGCCTTGAAGATGGGTTTCAAAGTCTTAGGAAGAGGATAAAGAGAAAATCAGGAAAGATTATGTGGTAATTTTAAGAAAATCAAGGCCTCCAAAAAAAATTTAACCATGGACAATTAATGGCCCTAAAAAGTTTGAGGAATAACGATAGCATTTTCATCTTGAAAGAAGACAAAGGAGGGGCAACAATAGTTATAGATAAATAAGAATATATCACCAAAATGAGAGAACACTTGTATAATAGTGGAAACTATAAGAAGCTCAAAGAAAACCCTATTTTAAAATCACCAAAGTGGTTATAAAATCCATCAAGGATTCTAACCTAAACGAAAGAATGATGAAGCATCTTTCTCCTGATAGTGAAATCACCTCGTGAATTTATGGAACACCATAAATTCATAAAGTAGCTGCCCCCCTAAGACCTACTGTCAACACTATTGGGGCACTCCCATATGAGTTAGCAAAATATGTTGCTAACACCTTATTCCCTGTAGTTGGTAAGACAAATTCATACATTAAAGACCCAACCATTATGTAGAACTTATTAAAAGAGAAAATCTTGATCCTCGTGACAAGATTGTAAGTTTTGATGTTGTCCAGATCTTCACAAATATCCCTTTATATGAATTCTTCTAGGTAGTAAAAGAGTTCACAGACCCCCAAACTACAAAACTTGTCGAAATATGTCTACGTTCTACTTTCTTCACCTTCCAAGGTGAATCCTTTCAGCAAACATCTGGAGTATCTATGGGGTCCCCATTATCCCCTATTGTAGCCAACCTCTTTAATATGGAGAAATTTGAAAAGAAAGCTGTTCATACTTTCTCGTTGAAACCTAAAATACTTGATTAGGTTTGTTGATGACACAATTTTTAATTGGCCACATAGGAGAAGGAGTTAAGTAACTTTCTAGACCACCTTAATAATATATCTAAAGACATCAAGTTTACAATGGAGGTAGAAGAAAACAACAACATTCTATTCTTAGACATTCTCCTCCATAGGAATGAAAATGGATCTCTTGGACACAATGTGTTTAGAAATGAAAACACACATTGATAACTACCTTCACACTAATTCACACCATCACCCGACACAAAAAATGGGGATACTCAAAACTCTCTTCACAAGAGCTTTTAGAATATCAGACACTAATCATGTTGAAGAAGAAATTGAATATTTAAGAAAGGTATTTGTAAACATCAGATATAAAAATAAGGGCATCAAGATCATCAAAAGAGCTAGATCCATAAATGAAGAATATCCCCTGCAACAATCTCCCAAGCTACTAGCAAGAAGGCTTATCTATCATACATTCAAGGAGTCACAGGTAAGCTAGCTAAGGTTCTCATAAAGAAATATATTGAAACCTTTTTCAAACCCTTGTCAACCATAAGACATTATATGAGGTCAGTTAAAGACGATCCAGTTCACCTCCAAGAAAAGGGTGTTTATAAAGTCATATGTTCATGTGGAGATTGTTATACTGGAGAGACATGAAGTTCCTTAAAGGTAAGACTTAAAGAACATGTCAGTGACATAAAAAATCGTAGAACTCGACCCTCAACACTTACGAAGTATTTTGCAAAGTCATTTTATCAAGTTTTCCTTAAGGAAAATAAGATAATCACTAAAGAGAAGAATCAATATAAACAAAAGATTCATAAAACCCTTGAAATTATAAAGAATCCTCACAATATTAATAGGGATGGGGTTTTGGAAGTAAGAAGGAGTTGGATCCCCTTACTCTCCCAAGACCATATTATTCACAACTGAGACTAAATCATTTCCCTCATCCCATTTACCCTTCTCAACCCATTAATCCTCTTCCCACTGCCTTCTCCTTGACATTCATCCTCATCTTAATTATTTTCATTGCATAACCTTTTCTCATTCCTTCATATTCATCCCTATGCTAACAAAATTATAATATTCTATCAAAAGATTAAATTTAATAGTGCATCGATGATGACTATTAGCTTTATTCTTTATCTTATAATAAAGATAACATAATCGACACATCTAATTTAACCATTAATAAAATACAATATTATTATTAACCCTAACTATATCATTTATATATCCCCTAACGATTATTATTTATATTGGATTTTAGACCTCTGTGGCTCATTTCTTCTGACTTAGTTTCCGGAGAATCCACAGTATGAATCATTTTTGTCAACGTTTCGAATCTCAACCGAGATCCATCATCAGGACCAATTGAATGCTTGATAGAAGAAGAGAAAATTTAAGGGATAAATAGTAAAGAGGGAAAAAAAATAAATTATAAGATAAAGGTCGGTTACCACAATTTTTTGATGAGAGGTCAGCCAATTTTATTAATTTTTCATAATTATTATTAATTAATTTTTTTTTTTTTAAATTCAATTAATTATTATTAATCTAGTTAAATTATTATTAATATTAAAATTGAAATTTCATATTATTGATAATTTTTATTTATTAATTTAATTAATTAATTATAATATTAGTATTAATAATATTAAAATTGTAATATAAATTGAAAACTTAATGTTCTAAATTTAGGATATTATTAATATTTACTGATATTGATCCTTTTATTATAATAAATATTATTATTATACTTATTGAAAAATATTAATAATTATTAATTAATAATTATTATAATAATTAATGTAATTAAATAATAGTATTTATATTTATATTTATTAAACAAAAATTAGGTTAGTATTAATAGTTCTTAAATAATATTGTAAATTATATGAATTAATGTTATTTAATTGTTATTAAAACTAAAATTGTAATAAACTAATATATGATTAATTAACTTAATTAATTTGCTTTAATTTTTTATAAAATGAGATATATTATATATATAATATATATATATATATATATATATTTAATTACTATTGAGAATGATTAATTAATTGGGAATTAATTATAATTATTATTGTTTTAAATTATTATTATTAAATTTATTAAAGTTAGGCTGCTAATTAATTTAACATTCGAAGGGACTAAAACTAAGAGGAGTTTGTGACCTTAATTTCTCTGATTAGGGTAAGCCAGCTTCCACTAATCTCCATCCCATTATCTCTGTTGAGATTATGTGGGCGTTTGATAATTTCTAGGGCTTCCCGCATCTTTCGCTTATGATGTAGCTCCTCCCTAGCGATAATAGAAGCGCTCTCCAAACAGATGTGGTGCTTAGTTTTTGAGGAGTGCTCTGCTAGGGCCGAAGTATGAGACCTTTCATTCTTAATATCAGCTCCATGTTCCTTTAGTCTAGTCTGCAAGGAGCGACTTGTTTCACCAATGTAGCTTTTCCCACATGAGCAATCTATTTTATAGACTCCTTTAAGCTGTTGCTTATCAATACTATCCTTGACGGATCTCATACCTTGTCTAATAGTTCCAGGGGTGAAGAACTGTGTGAATATGTTATTCTTCTTTAGGATTTTAGCAATCCTATCTGTAACTCCATGAATATAAGGTAGAAAAACCCTACCACACTGAGGTTGATCACGGGCCTTGGGTTCATGAGATAATATCCTTTTCTCGGCCTTCTTTATTGCTCTTTTAATCTCATATTCTTTGTAGTCTAGACCCTTAAAGGTTGACCCTAAATGTTTCTTTTCTTCATTTATATGATCAGTGTCACAAATTCGAAGGGCCCTAATAGCAAGGGTGTTTAGAACACCAAATTTTTGGGCTGGGTGATGGCGGGACTCAGCGTGGAGGTAGTTTTCTATATGGGTTGACTTTCTGAAAACCTTATGCCCAAGGGAGCCATCATTTTTCCTGATGATGAGAATGTCTAAAAATGGGATGCTCATGTTTTCTTCAAGCTCCATAGTAAATTTAATTTCCAAAGAGATGGAATTTAGGTGAATAAAAAACTTTTCAAGCTCTGCTTTACCATGTGTCCATTTTATATTGGTATCATCGACAAATTGCTTCCACCATGCTGGTTTTAAGGGGTAAGATTCCAGGGCCTTATTTTCAAAGTATTCCATGTATAAGTTGGCCACGATTGGTGAAAAGGGGGATCCCATTGCCACACCAGATGTCTGCTCATAATAAACTCCTTGGAAGGTGAAAATAGTTGATCGCAGACAGATTTAAGCCAATCTTGTAGTTTCCAGATCAGTAACATATTTTATAACTTGAATGGCTTCATCAAGAGGAATCTTGGTGAATAAGGACACTACATCAAAGCTGACAAGGATGTCATCACTTTCCATCTTCTCATTCCTAATAAGATTCACAAAGTCATGGGAGTCTTTGATGAAAGAATTAGTATTTACAACAAGGGGCTTGAGGATTTTTGCAACGTACTTACAGAGCTCATAGGTAGGGGATCCAATGGTATTGACAATAGGTCTGAGAGGAATTCCTTCTTTATGAATTTTGGGTAGCCCATAAATCCTAGGGATGGTTTCACAAGATGGGATCAATTTCTTTTTTAATTTATCATCGAGGTTGGACTCCAAAATCATCTTTTTCACTTCTTTCATAATCTTGGGGATGGGATTGCTTCTTAGTTTCTTATAGCTACCGCACCTGAGGTGTTCATTCATTTTGCAAACATAGTCATCTTTATCCAAGATCACTGCTGCTCCTCCCTTATCTGCCTTGAGGACCACAATTTTGTCATTGTTTCGTAGGGTTTTGAAGGCTCTTTGTTCTTCTTTGCTCAGATTACTTTTGGGAGCCTTGGCCTTCCTCATAATGAGGGAGAACTCTTGTCTTAATGCTTCTTTATCTTCCAGGGGGAGGTTGATGATCCCATCCTCTATGTTACATATCATTTTTCAATGGGAAGGTTTTTCGGAGCAATTGCAGATCCCAGACCTTTGTTGAGGATGTTCATGATAGTAGGATCCAATTCCTGAGAGGACAAATTTACCACTTTCTTTTTTATTTCAGTTTTGTTAACTGAAGAACTTCCAACTTTCTCTAAACCCATGTTAATTCTGTTTAAATCAGTGTTTTGTTCTAACTGCTTATTGTCTCACATTTGAATGTTGAGGCCAATATTATTGTAGTTGATATTTTCATAGTTTGAATTGCCCAACATATACTCATTCACCACCGAGTTATTACCCATGGTGCCCTACGTATAATGTTTAAGGCTGTTCATGCTTATCAAAGAATACCCATTTGAGTTATCACAGTTAACTAACTGTGCAGAATCCCCATATTTTGTTTAAT